>JAQOTM010000159.1:0-149562 GCA_029168755.2 Tillandsia fasciculata | reverse complement strand
GGGTCTTGGTCAAAGAAATAAGTTCGGCCTCGGATACACTCAAACTGGAGACATTCCAAGTTCGAGTGGTACAGTATTTGTGCCCAGTCGGTATCTCCTCCTCCGACACGGTGTTCACGACAAGCAACGACAACAAACCTACTACATCTTCCTCGGAATCGACAAGAACCAAGGTATGTTTTCGTTGTGGCATTTCAGGGCACATAAGAAGAAATTGCAAGACGGAAGCTAAACGCACACCTCAAGCACATCTTGCAATGACTACCAAAAGGGCTATTCCTCGAAAAACACTGCAAGTTCAATTCATTCAAGGAAAAGAGCCTTGGTAGTACACCGCTCAAGACGACATCATCAAGGAGCAGCAATTCTTCAAGCAAGACGCTCTCACCTAGGAAATCAACTTCACGACCATTACCGACGCACTTCCAAAAAGGTTTGGGTGCGCAAAGGTGAAATCTTTCCCTGTCTTGCTACCAATGTTTCTTTGCATGCATATGATAGTTCGTCTTGGTACCTGGATAGCGGGTGTTCCCGTCATATGACCGGCGATAAAAACTGTTTTCAAACATTTGAGAAAAACTCCGGAGGACTTGTTGTTTTCGGAGATGGTCGGTCTTCCAAAATTGTTGGAAAGGGAACGGTAGCTATTCCAGATGGCCCGGTTCTAGATAATGTGTTATTTGTTCATGGCCTTAAGACTAACCTCATAAGCATAAGTCAACTGTGTGATAGTGGTTATTCAGTTAATTTTTCATCTGATAAATGCACTGTAACTGACATGAACCATGCTTTCTTTTTAAAGGGGGTTAGATCAGAAAACAATAACTGTTATGTAGTTCCTTCTAAGATTTCTGAAAAATGTAACCTAGCATCTTTGAAAAATGAAACACTTTGGCATGAAAGGCTAGGTCACATAAACTTTAAGGAACTTGCTAGAATTTCAAATAAAGATGTGGTCAAGGGGGTTCCGAAACTTTCTTTTGAACAAAACCTTGTGTGTGGCGGTTGCCAAAAGGGAAAACAGTCTAGGACTGCACACAAGAATTTGAACCACATAGGTACAAAACGGCCTTTGGAACTTTTGCATATGGACTTAATGGGGCCAACTCGTCAACCATCTCTGGGAGGTAAATGGTATATTTTTTGTTGGTTGATGACTTTTCTAGATATACTTGGGTAGCCTTCTTAAAAGAAAAAGCTGATACCTTTGATTCTTTTCTCGAAATCTGCAATCGTATTATGATAGAAAAGAATGATAGGATTACTCGAGTTAGGAGTGATAGAGGTGGGGAATTCATAAATTCCAAATTCATTGATTTTTGCACTTCTAATGGCATTAAACATGAATTCTCCGCACCTTACACACCTCAACAAAATGGTGTAGTCGAGCGCAAAAACAGGGTCGTACAGGAAATGGCACGTGTTATGCTTCACAGCCGGAACTTACCTTTTATTTTTGGGCTGAAGCGGTGAACACTGCTGTTTATGTTATCAATCGCGTGTATTTGCGCCCGGGGACATTGAATACACCATATGAACTTTGGTTTTGTAGAAAACCTAACATCAAATATTTTCGCATCTTTGGGAGTCGGTGTTTTATTTTACGTGATCGTGAGAATCTTGGAAAATTTGACTCTCGAAGTGACGAAGGGATTTTCTTAGGTTATTCTACAAACAGCAGAGCATATCGAGTTTTTAACTTAGAATCTAAGACGATCGTAGAATCGATAAATGTTAAGGTAGATGAAGCTTTTCATTTTGAATCTGAAAAATCTACCCTCGATATCTCTCTTGATGATGATACACCTGCTAATGCATCTTCTTCTAACAATTCTTTCGATAATAATGTTGATGCATCTAACGGTTCTTCAAGCTTATCTGATGTGCAGGAATCATCTCGTGTACCTCCGCCTACTCCTCTACCTCAAACGTTACGCATCTCCAAGGATCACCCTGAATCGAACATAATTGGAGATCCACAAGAAGGAGTTAGAACACGGAGACAATTGGTTTGCGGATTTGCATGCTATGTATCTCAAATCGAACCAAGGAATGTTGATGAAGCTCTCCAAGATGATTATTGGATTAAAGCAATGCAGGAAGAGCTCCATCAATTCGAGCGAAACAAAGTCTGGGAACTGACGAAGCCTCCGAAGCAACACAATGTGATAGGTACCAAATGGATCTTCAAGAACAAGAAAAACGAAGAAGGTACTATCATCAGGAACAAAGCAAGGTTAGTTGCTCAAGGCTATTCTCAAGTAGAAGGTATAGACTTTGATGAAACCTTCGCCCCTGTAGCTAGACTCGAGTCCATTCGTATATTGTTTGCGATCGCTTGTCATTTTAAAATCAGATTATTTCAAATGGACGTTAAGAGCGCCTTTTTAAATGGATTTTTAAATGAGGAAGTTTATGTAGCTCAACCGAAAGGTTTTGTGGATCATAAACTACCTAACCATGTTTTTCGTCTGAAAAAGGCTCTTTACGGTCTGAAACAAGCACCGCGAGCATGGTACGAAAGGTTGACAAAGCACCTTTTGGAAAAGGGCTACACTCGAGGGGGAGCTGACAGGACTCTCTTTGTGAAGCATTATCAAAACAATTTCATAGTTGCTCAAATCTATGTCGATGACATTGTTTTTGGAGCAACGAGAGATAATGATGCTTCTAAATTCGCGGAGACCATGGAAAGCGAATTTGAGATGTCCATGATGGGCGAATTGAATTATTTTCTTGGATTACAAGTTAAGCAAAACGATGAAGGAATTCACTTGTGTCAATCCAAGTATGCACTGGAGTTGGTCAAAAAGTTTGATCTTGAAAATTCTAAAGATTTTCCGACTCCAATGGGAACTAGCCATAAGGGACTTGGAAGTGAATCACAAAGTGAGAATGTAGACGAGAAACTGTACCGCAGTATGATTGGAAGTCTACTATATCTCACGGCTAGTCGCCCGGATATATCCTTCAGTGTTGGGATTTGTGCGAGATATCAATCAGCACCGAAGGAGGTTCACCTGAAAGCGGTGAAACGGATCATCCGGTATATCAAAGGTACAATCAATTTCGGAATTTGGTATCCTATGGGAACGACTTTGGATATTGTTGGATACTCAGATGCCGATTGGGCTGGATCGGTGGATGACCGGAAAAGCACGAGTGGTGCATGCTTCTATCTTGGCCACTGCCTTGTTGCATGGCACAGTAAAAAGCAGAACTGCATAGCACTCTCGACTGCCGAAGCGGAGTACATTTCTGCAGGAAGTTGTTCAACCCAATTGATTTGGATGAAGAGCGTGTTGAGCGATTTCCGAATTTCAACATCTTCGGTAACCATTTTATGTGACAACACTAGTGCTATTAACATTTCTAAAAACCCTGTGTTGCACTCTAGAACAAAACATATTGAACTTAGATATCATTTTCTTAGAGAGCTAGTTGAATCAAACATTCTTCAACTGTCATATATTTCAACTGAGGATCAATTAGCCGACATCTTAACAAAACCTTTGGATCAAAAACGTTTTATTCACTTGCGTAAAGCAATTGGCATGCTTTCCTTGAAATAAACTCTTTTGAAACCTTTGCTTAGATTAGGTTTTGTTTTTGTTCTTTTTTGTTTTGTTCTTTATCTATGTTCTGTACATAGCACACTAATTGAGCATAAATCATAATTGACTTTAATTGCATCCTTTTATGCATTTAGAAATTTATTATGTTTTTGATGTCATAATATTTCAATGTTGCAATGATCATTTACGTTAATTAAACCATCTTTTTGTGATCAAAGTCAATTTCTCTCTCAATGATCTCTTGGTATAGTCATTATCATATTTGATTGCTTAGTCGAGTATGAATTCGAGATCAATGGTTTGGTTGAATACTTTATATATTAAATAATTGATAGCCAATTGAGGGGGAGTCAATGAAATGTGAAATGCTCAAAAGATGTGGAAAGAGTTACATCCCAATGAGGAGTGTGAAAACTACCACCACATGGAGAAAATGAAAGAAAAAGATACTCCATGAATGAAAAGCAAATTTTTGTTTGAAAATTGTTGATGAAATTCATATTGAAATACTTGACTCAGTCGTATTTCATGGTTGGTATAAGGTGGGATTTTTAGTAAAAGATGCTCAAAGAGCCACTCCTTCAACAGATTGTCTAGATATATTATCTAACTTATCTGGGATTTCAAACATCTATTGATCTTGGTACTTCATTTTCTTTACTGAAATTGATGATTTGATAAAGACATTACACATAGGATCAGGATAGATGTAATTGAAGTTGTTCAACTTTAAGTGTTTTAACTTTCGTAAATCTTCGTTTCATTTTTGGATATTTTTGATAGATTTTTCATAATCTATTTCTTGTTGTGTGAAACGATGTCATTTGTTTAAAGTTGACATGGTAATATGCTTACATACTTTTTCTGGATTTTATTGAGTTTTCCTAAATTTTTCTGGAGAAAAAGGTGTAGCCGATCCGGATCGGGACAAGTGATCCGGATCCCGAACGCAGGATTTTTCCTGCGGGTAGCCGATCCGGATCACATTCTCGGCCGATCCGGATCACGGCTAGGGTTTTATATAGAAACATACAGATTTTTGATTTCTTTACCCTAATCTCTGGTTTTCAAGCCTCTAGAGTTTCTCTCTCTAGATTTCTTGCTTCTTGGTGCTTCAAAACTCAAAGTTCTTCGGATTCAAGTAAGTTTTCATGATCAAAACTCGGTTTTTCACAGTTTTTATGGTTTTTCATCAAACGTGAGTTGAAAAATTGGAACTTTTTCGTTTGTGAATGGTTTTTGATCAAATTTCTTTTGAAATAAGAACTCTGGGTCAATTAGTTTTGCTTTTATGCTGGGATTTTACTTGATTAACGAGTTTTTAGGCTTCGATTTCTAAAAATTCGGTTTTAGGGCATAAAAGAGGAATTTTTGTAAATCATGGATTGATCTATTTTTAAAATTCTTTTTGGAAAACTAATTTGATTCTTGGCTTCTCTATATGATTATGATTGTCTAGGTACAATGTTTTCAAATTTTTCAAAATTGACGATTTTTCATATGTTCTTGAGTTGGTTTTCACAGGACACTTTCTTAAACTCAAAGCACTAGACGCAATGGCCTTCTCCTGGATATTCTGCTACTGGTTACAATGGTGCTCACCAGAGCAACTAATAAGTTGAAAAGAGCCAAGAAACTCCAAAGAAAAGGAGAAGTCGATGTCATAAGTGACACTGAACTTGAAGAGAATGAGAATGAGATTTATTGGGACATGATAACAGATGATGAAGATGATGAGGTATTGCCGACTACTCAACACCAAAAGGAAAAGCTCCTTGGACACTGGGAAAGCTCCTATGCCTGCCCAACTATCTCTATAAAACGTAAGCGACTTGCTCGACGTTTTGGACTGAGACAGGAGACCAAGGTTGACCCACCAATAGCTCCTGACTCTCCGCCACGTGTTGAAGAAGTATTGTTAACAGTGACCGTCTTAGAGCGTTTGCACATCGCGAATGCATTGGCGAAAGGCACGTGAACATTGAGGCTCTACAAGGTCACTCCCCTGAATTTGGTACTTTGATTGAACAAGCAAATCTCATTCAAGTATGTCGCTTCCCAGAAACTCTCGGTTACTGCCTGCACCTGTGAGGACCTTCTATACCAACGCACGGCATCTTCGCGAATTTGAAAACGGTCCTATGGAGTTCTACACGAATATACAAGGCACGAGATTCAAAATCACTCCACAGTTGATTGGCGAGGTTTTGGGAATGGAAGCCAGCAAGAAAGGAGTCACTACCTGAAAGGATAAATTTGACAAATACTTTATGGCGAAAAGTTATCGAAGGAATTTGTCTCGAGGGAACACAGTCAACCGAAAAATCAGTTCGATCTAAAGAACTTCGTCTTGATATCGCTTCTTAAACTTCATCACCTGTTACAATATACTTCCAAACATGCAGACGAAGGTTGTGAGATGGGAATGATTGTTGTTCTTATATCTCATCGGACATCCATCCGAGGCAACGGCATTGAATATCAACATCCCGTACATCATCTGGAATAGAATGGCACGATATGTTGAGCATCCTCACCCCACAGAAAGAATTCCTTTTCCACTGATTATAATGAGGATCTTAAAGAAATTTCAAGTTGACATCACCTCTACGACCTATCATCAATGTCTGAACATGATAGATGAGTCCACAATTGTCAAATCCCTTCACAAGTTGCCACATGTCACTCAAGCTTCTGCATCTGGGAAGAAGCCTGACCCAAGCACGGCTGCATCACCATCTCATCAAGCACCTGGCACAGATGATGACGCATCTTTGAATTCGATTTTCAAGTTACAGCAACGCTGTCTATTCAGCAGGAACAAATTTTGAAGGAACAACAGCGGATTACCAATGAGCTAGAAATATCACAGCAGCTCACATCACCATCACGAAGAAGATAAATTCAATGACAAGCGGATGCGAAAGATAATGTCCAAGATTGGTTGCACAAGTTCTGAAGATTCAGATCTGAAAACTGACCTTTTCTTTTGTGCAGGATTTTTTTTTAACGATTCTTTTAGTTTAGCTTTCAGTTTGTGCATACTATTAGGACTTTATGTTTTCTTTACTCTCCTTACATATTGTAGCTCATGCTACGTTTTGGCTTTGTTTTGTGACAAAAAGGGGGAGAGAGTGAGAGAGTTAGAAAGAACTCTGAACAATGAATGATGTGAACAATGATTGTGAATATCGATGATATCAAGGTAAGTATGAACTTCAACTCAACTTTGGTTTTTCTTTTGTGATTTGTGACATGCTTCTATACTAACTATTTGACTAACTATTTGGGCATGTAATATGACTAACAAGTTGATGTTGGACTAACATACTTTGACATTTGGTTTTCAACTGCTTAGAAGATATGTTGGTTTTTAACTATGCTTCTTTCACATATCTGATTTTTTCAAATGTCATGATGAGACTAAACTCTATCTCTGTATTTGGTTTTGTATGTTCCAATTCTTGAGGTATCTAACGAATTGTTTGTC
The DNA here is from genome assembly GCA_029168755.2 of Tillandsia fasciculata. Lineage (NCBI taxonomy): Eukaryota > Viridiplantae > Streptophyta > Magnoliopsida > Poales > Bromeliaceae > Tillandsia > Tillandsia fasciculata. The sequence continues at coordinate 142,497 of JAQOTM010000159.1, read as the reverse complement.
AAGAATGTTTTCTGTGTGCAGAGATTACAGATGTCTAAGTCTAGAGTCTGTTCTAGGAGTTTATCTCATGTTTTTAATTTCTGGAACTCTTTTGTAAATTTTTGTTGTATGGTGATAGCAACAAAAATATCTTTTTGAATTTTCTTTGTGGATTTGTGTTTTGTCACGAAACCGCCAAAGGGGGAGATTGTTACGGAATTTGAGTTGGCGTATTTCGTGAATGTATTAAGTCTTGAAGATTGAAGATGAAGAAACTTTGGATCGTATACCTCAATCTCAAGAAAGAAGAATTCAAAAGGATCAGGTACGTTTAACTAAAGAATTTTGATGATCCGAATACTTCTTATAGTGTAGAAACACCTGGAAGAGGTTTTAATTGCTTATTCATCAAAAACTGGACATGGGACATGTTCAGGATCCGGATCGTGGCTTTCAATCCGGATCCCGAAAGGTGTTTGTTCATACACTGGTTCAATCCGGATCGCAGCATCTCTGATCCGGATCCCGAACACTAGTTTTACCTGTGTGCTTCTTCGATCCGGATCAGGAATTGCAATCCGGATCCCGAACATGATGTTCTGGTAAAACTGTATGAACGATCCGGATCGGGGACTACGATCCGGATCCCGAACAGGCAATTTTCTGGAAATCGTGGTTTGTGCTTCTGCAATCCGGATCGCCAAATCTGATCCGGATCGCCGTCGGTAAATCTTTCCAGAAAAGGCTGTTTTTGATCCGAATATTCTTCCTAGGGTTTCTAACCTATAAATAGCCCTTCCATTTCATTTCTAGGGCATCCGCAATAGATCGGCTGGTTAAGAAAAGATAGCCGAAAAGAAAAATCCACATATATAGAGAAGAACGGAAATCATTAGATCTATTCAATGGTTCTTCATCTATATTGATTGATTTGATTCTAGGTTTTCCATACTCACATTTTGAGTAGAATCAAATCAATGAATACTTAGATGGTATTTCCGATCTATCTTTAATCTAAGTATTCGGCGGATCATCACCACCCAAACAAACAACGATTTATCCCAAAATCGGCGCGTGGACTCGCGTGGCCTTGTGGATTCAAGGTGTTATCGCTCTCGTGGATTCGGAGCGAGGTGCGTTCGTGGATTCGAAGCGTGCCATTGGGTGAAGACCGTGGATTCGGTTGGACGTCGTGGACTCGACGTTGGACGCTGTGGATTCAGCGTTGGGCGCGGATCGTGGATTCGAGAAGCGTCGTGGAGCGAGCGGAGAAGATCTACTAGGAGCGTATGGTAAGAGGTTGAGTCGTCAGTGAGTACGCTATATCACCTTGTACGTGTGTCAATTCTAGTGGATTTCGCCGTGTTATCGGTCCCGTGGTTTTTTACTCCGGTTTGGAGTTTTTTCACGTAAAAATCTTGTGTGTTCTTTTATTTTTCCGCATTGGGTTTTATCGCACAATGATTTTTTTGAGTGTTTATTGTTTACACCTATTCACCCCCCTCTAGGTGTTTTTTCCCCTATTAGATCCTTATTAACCTAAACCCAACAGCCTGCGTGGGTTGCGCGCAATTTGGACACAAGTGGTGGACTTCGGGCTTAAATGGAGACCCCGTGGGATTTGGATGACCCGTCGGGTGTTTAGAAGTGATTTCGCGCGATTCTGATGTCAAAATTAGACTTCGGGTGAAGTCCGGATAAAAGTTACCTCTCCGGTCGCCTTCGGGAATTTTTAGAGTTGAAATTGGACAATTTGGACTTTAAAAATGGACCCGGCGCGAAAATCGGATTGAGTGGGCATTCGACAAATTTTCGGATGAGAATTTGGAGAAACGGACATCGTTTTTGGATTCAGAGCGCGAAATCGCTAAGAATGGACAATTTATTTGTTGGTTTTGGAGCCCGGAAGAAGTGCGCGTTTTTCGAGGCAAGTGGCGCGAATATCGAGGCGACGGCACGGATCCCGAGGCGGCTCGAGGCGCGCGGCGCGCGGTACGGAGCGCAGCAGGCGCGCCTGGGGAACGCGCGCCTGCGCGGTCAAGCAGGGGCCGCCACGTGGCGGCCCCCAATTAGCGCCCGCACGGGCGGGTGGGCGCGCCCGTGTGGCGCTCCCGTGTCCCGCGCCTGCGCGGGGTACGGTGTCACGCGCCCGTGTGGCGCGTGACGACCGCGCGCCGCGTGGCGCGCGGTGACTCGGCCACGTGGCAGCGGGGGCGCGCGCTGCGCCTGGTGCGCGCCCCTGCGTGTGGACCGGCAGGTTGAGGGGGGCTCCCATTGGTGGTCCACCGTGGACCCGGGGCTCCGTGGACCACCTCTTCTCCCCCTTTTCTTCTTCTTCTTCTTTCTCCACCCCGAGCTCCATTTTCTCCTCCGTTTCTTTTCTTCCTTCTTCCCCGAGCGAGAGAGGGAGTGAGGAGGAGATTTTGGGTGGCGCGGTGGCGAGTGTTGAACCTCGTGGAGCGTGCGCGGGTCCCGTTGGGAGCGTTTCGGCGACGACGGCGCCAACGTGTAGGTCCCGTTTGCTTGTTTTTCTGTATTTTTGTACAGTTTTTGGAGCGTTATTTTAGACTGTAATTGCCCCCACCGTGCACCATTTTGCGTGCGGACTCCGGCACTGTGCACCGTTTTGCGTGCGGACCCCGTTTTGCGGGCGGATCCTGGCACCGTGCACCGTTTTGCGTGCGGAATCCGGCACTGTGCACCGTTTTGCGTGCGGACCCCGTTTTGCGGGCGGATCCTGGCACCGTGCACCGTTTTGCGTGCGGACTCCGGCACTGTGCACCGTTTTGCGTGCGGACCCCGTTTTGCGGGCGGATCCTGGCACCGTGCACCGTTTTGCGTGCGGACTCCGGCACTGTGCACCGTTTTGCGTGCGGACCCCATTTTGCGGGCGGATCCTGGCACCGTGCACCGTTTTGCGTGCGGACTCCGGCACTGTGCATCGTTTAGCGTGCGGACCTCGTTTTGCGGGCGGATCCTGACACCGTGCACCGTTTTATGTGCAGACTCCGTTTCTGGTGCGGACTCCGGCGGCGTGCTCCGTTTTGCGTGCGGACTCCGGCGGCGTGCTCCGTTTTGCGTGCGGACTCCGACGGCGTGCCCCGTTTGCGTGCGGATCGCGTGGAGGCCAATTGCAAGTGTCTACGAGCAATTGGTGGCAAATCGAGGTGGGTGGCCTTATCTCCAAGTTTTATGGAATGTACAGTATTTCTACTGTTGTAGGACTATGCATGATAGCTTATTTCATTCTGTCGCATGCTAGATTGTAGGAATTGTTATTCCTTTTCTTATCAGTTAATATAGTTATCTTGGAACTTGACCTAGCACCCCCGTCATATGTTGCATGTGTAACCAGACCAGTAGAAAACCCTCACTTGGGCTAGGGTTGTTTATGCTAGACATCCACACTGTTCTTTCATCCCTTGACATAGTGTTTCTCGCCCGGGTAGTGGGCCGAGAGGTCGGGACTTACTTTTAGTGTGGGATGCTTTTGCACTCTTGCTTGGGAGCAGAGTGGAGTCTGGTTGTCGTAGCGGGTTGCTTATCTGTGCGGGGAGCCGTTTGGGTAAACGGTAGTCCCGAGAGGTCTTGTTTCCTTTTACGTTGTCGTAGGAGGGAGCCGTTGAGTAGACGGCAGTCCCGGGCCGTCGAGTGTCTTCCGGTCCGTCTTGTTGGGAACCGTTGGGGTTGACGGTGGTCCCAGGTCGTTGAGTGTTGTCCGACCTGTTTTGTTACCTTGAGTTGTGGGTCGTTCCTGGCTGTGGAGTATCTCCAGCCAGTAAGCTTTGTGCTGTGAGCTGTAGGAGAGGCTAGTGTCTCGTGTTTCGAGTTAGCCGATCAGCTGAGTCGTCGAGAGTGCTCCGACTGTTACGCGAGATTTTTGGGGATCTTGAGTCCTACCGTTCCGTGAGTGAGCGTGGATTTGGACTAGCCTGCATATGCCACTGCGTGATTACTCTATGCCGCGCCGTTTTCCTCAGTTGGGGCCGCGCCCCTTGAGATGCCGCTGTGGATGCGATGGTTGGCCTGTTGAGGCAGTTTTGCGCGAGGGATGAGTTAGTCGGACAGGACGCCCCACGTAAATCCCGTCCTCTTGTGGACGTGTGGTAGTGGGCAGGAGCGTTCCTAGTCGACAGGCGCGGGCTTGGCTGGACCTTTGAGGTAGTCGGTTCGATTGGGACGATTGAGCACCTTGGGTGCGAGTGGTCTCATTTACTTTCTTCTGTTCCACTTTTGAGTGTCTAGATAGAGGCATGATAGCTGTAGAGTAGATCCAGCTTTTCTTATTCTGTTTCTTTGCCTGTTATCTTTTACCTCTGGTAGACTTGGTGGGCAGACCGTTGGACTTGTTGACGGCACCCACTGAGAACTACTGTGGGAAGTAGTTCTCACACCCGTCGTGGTGTCTTTTCCCCAGGGACTTCTTCTTCTGTTCCTGTGTTCCTGTTGCTGATCTTTCTGACCGAGGCGAGGGAGTCGCGAGCTAGTTCCCTACCCGTCATTGGAGTGTAGCGGTACCCCCTTCAGAGGAGAGCTTCGGTTGATGGTCACTTCTTCTTACTCTGTTGAGAGACCTTTGTAGGGAGGTATAGAGTTGTATTTTACCTTTACAGTTTGAGAGACTGTTGTAGTGAGGATATTCTTGTATCGAGAGTTTGTACACTGATATATTCATTGGAGATACCTCCCTTTTGAGTTTTGTATCAGAGGACTTTGTATACGATCGTATTTGGCAGATGGATATTGTATTATTTTTCAGTTGTACAGTGTTTGATCTTCAGCTTTTAGTAGTTTTCTTTCAGCTCTCTGATATCTGTGTACTGTAGATGTTCTTTCTGCAGGTTAGGCGCTTCGTCTGTACGGCAGCTTCCGTACAGATGGCGGATCTGTTAGCAAGCCCGGGTCGCAGTTTCGACCCCGGGGCGTGACAGTTGTAGTGAGGATATTCTTGTATCGAGAGTTTGTACACTGATGTATTTATTGGAGATACCTCCCTTTTGAGTTTTGTATCAGAGGACTTTGTATGCGATCGTATTTGGGGAGTTGGATATTGTATTATTTCAGTTGTACAGTGTTCGGATTGCAGTCTTTTAGTAGTTTACTTTCAGCTCTCTGATATCTGTTTACTGTAGATGATTCTTTCTGCAGGTTAGACGCTTCGTCTGTACGGCAGTTTCCGTACAGATGGCGGATCTGTTGGCGAGCCCGGGTCGCAGTTTCGACCCCGGGGCGTGACAGATTAGAGTGGTATCGGAGCCTAGGTTGTAGGTCGTGGTGGACTTAGAAACCCTAGGCTTATGGTTGGATATTAGGACGACTGCGTGAGAGTCGTGACTTTTAGCGAGAGTCCTGATTGAGTTTTTACCTCTCCCAAGAGATGGGATGAGAGATTGACATGTTTACTTTCCTTAGCGGTTATGTGGCTGCAGACAACGTAATTCTATGGAATGGATGACATGTCTTAGACTTTCGCTGGATTGGGTCGTATGGTTGTTGTGTCCTGACGTTTGTTATTGTGCAGTGGTTTGCGATACCCCTGAGACGTCGTGTTGTGAAGAGGACACACCTCGCATCTGATAAGTACCCGAGTAGCGGGAGGCAGAGCTATCAGAGCTGAGCGAGACCCAGGAATTTGCGTGTTGAGATAGTTTCCCACTTTAACCAAGAAGGACCAAATCCCTGAACGGTAAAGGACCGAGGACTACGATAGGCTGAGCCTAGAGTCTGTTCTTGTTTGATTGGGGTTCTAGACACTAGTCTATCGGGATTTTTGGATACTTGCCGCGTCAGTCGGTTCTTCTCGCCTATGAGTGGGGTGTTGTTGTGGGAGCCGTTTGGAGTGACGGCGATCCCAGCTGTGTGGGTATTTTCCCTGGCTGAGTTACCAGGAGGGTATTTTCCCTGGCTGAGTTACCAGGAGGGTATTTTCCCTGGCTGAGTTACCAGGAGGGTATTTTCCCTGGCTGAGTTACCAGGAGGATATTTTCCCTGGCTGAGTTATCAGGAGGGTATTTTCCCTGGCTGAGTTACCAGGAGGATATTTTCCCTGGCTGAGTTACCAGGAGGATATTTTCTCTGGCTGAGTTACCAGGAGCGTATTTTCCCTGGCTGAGTTACCAGGAGGATATTTTTCCTGGCTGAGTTACCAGGAGGGTATTTTCCCTGGCTGAGTTACCAGGAGGGTATTTTCCCTGGCTGAGTTACCAGGAGGATATTTTCCCTGGCTGAGTTACCAGGAGGGTATTTTCCCTGGCTGAGTTACCAGGAGGATATTTTCCCTGGCTGAGTTACCAAGAGGGTATTTTCCCTGGCTGAGTTACCAGGAGGGTACTTTCCACTGGCCGAGCTACCAGATGGATACATTGCCCCTGGCTGAGTTACCAGGTGGACATATGTCCTGGCCGAGTTGCCAGGAGGACACTTTCCACTGGCCGAGCTACCAGATGGATACATTGCCCCTGGCTGAGTTACCAGGTGGACATATGTCCTGGCCGAGTTACCAGGAGGACACTTTCCACTGGCTGAGCTACCAGATGGATACATTATCCCTGGCTGAGTTACCAGGTGGACATATGACCTGGCCGAGTTACCAGGAGGACACTTTCCACTGGCCGAGCTACCAGATGGATACATTGCCCCTGGCTGAGTTACCAGGTGGACATATGTCCTGGCCGAGTTACCAGGAGGACACTTTCCACTGGCCGAGCTACCAGATGGATACATTGCCCCTGGCTGAGTTACCAGGTGGACATATGTCCTGGCCGAGTTACCAGGAGGACACTTTCCACTGGCCGAGCTACCAGATGGATACATTGCCCGTGGCTGAGTTACCAGGCGGACACATGTCCTGGCCGAGTTACCAGGAGGACACTTTCCACTGGCCGAGCTACCAGATTGGTACATACCCCTGGCCGGGTTACCAGGTACGTACATGCCCTGGTCGAGTTACCAGGTGGTTGCTTTACTGAGATTGAGATTATCTGACAGGACGCCGAGATTTGGTGGCGTCGAGTTCATCCTGTTGAACTACCGGGAGTGCAGTTGTTGACTTGGAACCAGTTTCGTGCTTTGCTGCTCAGGGCCAATTTTCCTGACAGTGTAAGCAGAAACTGGAAGGGGATCTTAGACTCCTGCAGCAGGGGAGTCGACCTCTTTTGGAGTATGTTCGTGAGTTTTGCGCTTGTTGCATGGTGTACCTCATGTCGCCTGGATGAGGCCCAGGAGGTTGAGCTAGTCGAGAATAGACTGCCTCGGGATATCTATCACTTGGTGTATTCTCGGCGGGTGCCAACGTTAGACGGAGCGCTAGGGACCAGCTCCGGAGAGAGGCATCCAGTGCCGCCTGTGTTTGGACGGTCAAATAGATCGAGACCCCCGGGGCTGCCACGATCCCAGTCTGAGGGTCGTGAGTCTTTGAGGAGACAGAGACCAGGAGGTTCTCCAGAGCCGAGGCATCAGCAGCAGCAGCGGGATGACTGTGTCTCTTGTGGTGGGCTGCATTCTGCGCCGTAGTATGACCACAGGCAGGGCACAGATCATGGTCTTGTCCTAAAGCGGGGTCATCAGTCGCATTGGCAGCTTCGGCTCCTCCTCCTCCACTCTTCCAGACTGGCGGAGCTTCGACAGGTTATGGCCAGATAGATAGGGCCACTTCTTCGCGGCAGTCCGACGGACGACCACCCCGAGCGAGAGCGCCTATGTCGCACAGTATGAGGATTCGGGGGCAGCTTGCCACGTGGTGGCAGATATTTATCTTATCTCCCCTTCACGCACTTGAGCGTTATTTGTTACCGGAGCATCGCACTCTTTTCTTCTGTAGGGCATTTGCTTTGTTGGATGGGCTAGAGATGGGACCCTTAGCTTGTGCTCGTGGGGTTCGGATACCTGATCACGTGTTGCACATAGATGAGTGTTGTTGGTCCTGCCCTGTGTAGTTGGGGCCCTGGTTTTTGCCTATTTATCTTTTGGCCCTTCCTCAGCTCCGGAATTTTCGAGGGTATAGGACTGTGAGGATCTGAGGCCTTGATGCTTGGGTGATGCCACACCGTTGATACACGGTGGTGATGCCACGCCATTGGTGCACGGTAGTGAGGCCACGCCGTTGGTGCACGGCAGTGATGCCACACCGTTGATACACGGTGGTGATGCCACACCGTTGATACACGGTGGTGATGCCACGCCGTTGGTGCACGGCAGTGAGGCCACGCCGTTGGTGCACGGCAGTGATGCCACGCCGTGGGTGCACGGCAGTGATGCCACGTTGTAGGTACGCAACGGTGAGAGTTTTGGGGATGTTTCGGACTTTTGATCGCGAGTTTGGGCATCAGCTTTATGATTGCCTTGCGAGCCAGTTTTCCGTCCCGTTCACCGACGGTTTGTTCCCGTCAGGGTGTTCTTTTCAGTTGAGGGATCGACTTCGACCCGCGGGTCTGTTGGGGTTATGATAGCTTGTTGAGCGACCAACTGTGGCACGAGATTGTGCCTTTTGAGGATCCCTTTTCAGGGTAGCCTGCAGTTGTGTAGTCCACTCGGGTGATTTCGGATCGGAAGTAACCGAGTGAAGACCCCAACTTATTGGTTTCCCTTCCTTATTGGATGGATGTGCGGGTATGCTTCGGGTCGCCTTGTTGAGGTTGGCACCATGATGTAGTTTGGTGCGTGTTGAATTAGTGGGTTTTTCCCGTTTTCCCCCTGCCTTTATGAGGAGCCCTTGGTTTTTTTTTCACGTCTCAGCTCAGTAGTGATGTGTTTTCCTCGCCCGTGATTTACTTGGCCCTTTGAGATCCGTGATTAGTGGAGTACGATGGACGCCCGTTGCAAATTCTGACTCGAGAGATGAGAGAATTGCACATCGGGTCATACCGTACTTGTTGTTGTTGCGGAGTAATCACGAGGAGTGAGTGGAGTTTGGGGAGCTGGAGGCGTATTGTTAGATACCTAGCCGTGGTATTCTTGACTCTTGGTGGGCTTGATTTAGTTTCGAGGACGAAACTTTCTTTTAGTGGGGGAGGATGTGAGGTCCCGGAATCCCCGGCGTAGGAGTTGCTGGTTGTTGGGCAGCTTTTAGTGGCTGTTGGGAGTGTTTGTGCGCGTGTCGGGCCCAAGAAATGAATTTGAGATGCAATTTGGGATTTGCTTGCATAACTGGAGGCCTGCGTGGGTTGCGCGCAATTTGGACACAAGTGGTGGACTTCGGGCTTAAATTGAGACCCCGTGGGAAGTTGGAAGACCCGTCGGGTGTTTAGAAGTGATTTCGCGCGATTCAGATGTCAAAATTGGACTTCGGGTGAAGTCCGGATAAAGGTTTACCTCTCCGGTCGCCTTCGGAAATTTTTAGAGTTGGAATTTGGCAAATCGGACTTTAAAAATGGACCCGGCGCGGAAAACCGGATCGAGTGGGCTATCGACAAATTTTCGGGTGAGAATTTGGAGAAGCGGACATCGTTTTTGGATTCAGCGCGCGAAATCGCTAAGAATGGACTATTTATTTGTTGGTTTTGGAGTCCGTTAGGCGTGCGCGTTTTTCGAGGCATCGCGGCACGTTTTTCGAGGTGGCGTGTGGATCCCGAAGCAGCTTTGGCGGCACGGATCCCGAGGGCGCGGCAGGCGTACGGTCGCGGCAGGGGGCACACAGGCGCGCAGCGCGGAATGCGCAGGGGCCGCCACGTGGCGGCCCCCCGTTGGCGCCGCGCGGGCGCGGGGGCACGCGCGCCCGTGTAACGGGCGCGTGTCGCGCGCCTGCGCGTGGTGCGGTGCAACGCGCCCGTGTGGCGGGCGCGTTGCATCGCGCCACGTGGCGCGCTGGGTGCGTGCGTGGACCCGGCGCACGCGCCCAGCTTGTGGACCGGCCGGTTGGGCCTTTCCCATTGGACGGCACGGTGGACCGGCTCCGTGGACCGGCCTGGTGGACCGCCCCTTTTCCTCTCCTTTTCTTCTTCTTCTTCTTCCTCCCCGCACCGCCATTTCCTCCCTTTCTTTCTTTCTTCTGCAACCGAGAGTGAGAGGGAGTGAGGGTGGGGTTTGCGTGAGGTGCGGCGGCGCGGCGAGGACCTCGTTTTGCGTGCGAGGTCGCCCGGCGGAGCGTTTCGGCGACGGCGGCGCAAACGTGTAGGTCCCGTATGTTTTTTTTCTGTATTTTTGTACAGTTTTTGGAGCGTTATTTTAGACTGTAATTGCCCCCTGTGCACCCGTTTTGCGTGCGGACCCCGTTTTGCGTGCGGATCCTGGCACCGTGCACCGTTTTGCGTGCGGACTCCGGCACTATGCACCGTTTTGCGTGCGGACCCCGTTTTGCGTGCGGATCCTGGCACCGTGCACCGTTTTGCGTGCGGACTCCGGCATTGTGCACCGTTTTGCGTGCGGACCCTATTTTGCGTGCGGATCCTGGCACCGTGCACCGTTTTGCGTGCGGACTCCGGCACTGTGCACCGTTTTGCGTGCGGACCCCATTTTGCGTGCGGATCCTGGCACCGTGCTCCGTTTCTGGTGCGGACTCCGGCGGCGTGCTCCGTTTTGCGTGCGGACTCCGGCGGTGTGCCCCGTTTGCATGTGGATCGCGTGGAGGCCAATTGCAAGTGTCTACGAGCAATTGGTGGCAAATCGAGGTGGGTGGCCTTATCTCCAAGCTTTATGGACTGTACAGTATTTCTACTGATGTAGGACTATGCATGATAGTTATTCCATTGTGTAGCATGCTAGATTATAGGGATTGTTATTCCTTTTAGTATCTGTTAATATAGCTATCTTGGAACTTGACCTAGCACCCCCGTCATATGTTGCATGTGTAACCAGACCAGATGAAAACCCTCACTTGGGCTAGGGTTATTTATGCTTAGACATCCACACTGTTCTTTCATCCCTGGACATAGTGTTTCTCGCCCGGGTAGTGGGCCGAGAGGTCGGGACTTACTTTTAGTGTGGGATGCTTTTGCACTCTTGCTTGGGAGCAGAGTGGAGTCTGGTAGTTGTAGCGGGTTGCTTATCTGTGCGGGGAGCCGTTTGGGTAAACGGTAGTCCTGAGAGGTCTTGTTTCCCTTTTATGCTGTCGTGGGAGGGAGCCGTTGAGTAGACGGTAGTCCCGGGCCGTCGAGTATCTTCCGGTCCGTCTTGTTGGGAACCGTTGGGGTTGACGGTGGTCCCAGGTAGTTGAGTGTTGTCCGACCTGTTTTGTTACCCTGAGTTGTGGGTCGTTCCTGGCTGTGGAGTATCTCCAGCCAGTGAGCTTTGTGCTGCGAGCTGTTGGAGAGGCTAGTGTCTCGTGTTTCGAGTTAGCCGATCAGCTGAGTCGTCGAGAGTGCTCCGACTGCTATGCGAGATATTTGGGGATCGTGAGTCCTACCGTTCTGAGAGTGAGCGTGGATTTTGACTAGCCTGCATGTGCCAATATTTGATTACTCTATGCCGCGCCGTTTTCCTCAGTTGGAGCCGCGCCCCCTGAGATGCCGCTGTGGATGCGATGGTTGGCCTGTTGAGGCAGTTTTGCGCGAGGGATGAGTTAGTCGGACAGGACGCCCCACGTAAATCCCGTCCTCATGTGGATGTGTGGTAGTGGGCAGGAGCGTTCCTAGTCGACAGGCACGGGCTTGACTGAACCTTTGAGGTAGTCAGTTCGATTGGGACGATTGAGCACCTTGGGTGCGAGTGGTCTCATTTACTTTCATCTGTTCCACTTTTGAGTGTCTAGATAGAGGCATGGTAGCTGTAGAGTAGATTCCAGCTTTTCTGTTCAGATTTCTTTGCCTGTTATCTTTTACCTCTGGTAAACTTGGTGGGCAGACCGTTGGACTTGTTGACGGCACCCACTGAGAACTACTGTGGGAAGTAGTTCTCACACCCGTCGTGGTGTCTTTTCCCCAGGGACTTCTTCTTCTGTTCCTGTGTTCCTGTTGCTGATCCTTCTGACCGAGGCGAGGGAGTCGCGAGCTAGTTTCCTACCCGTCGTTGGAGTGTAGCGGTATCCCCTTCAGCGGAGAGCTTCAGTAGACTAGTTTACTACTTTTACCTCTGTTGAGAGAACTTGTTGTGAGGTATAGAGTTGTATTTTACTTTTACAGTTTGAGAGACTGTTGTAGTGAGGATATTCTTGTATCGAGAGTTTGTACACTGATGTATTTATTGGAGATACCTCCCTTTTGAGTTTTGTATCAGAGGACTTTGTATACGATCGTATTTGGGGAGTTGGATATTATATTATTTCAGTTGTACAGTGTTCGGATTGCAGTCTTTTAGTAGTTTACTTTCAGCTCTCTGATATCTGTTTACTGTAGATGATTCTTTCTGCAGGTTAGACGCTTCGTCTGTACGGCAGTTTCCGTACAGATGGCGGATCTGTTGGCGAGCCCGGGTCGCAGTTTCGACCCCGGGGCGTGACATTACCCTTTTTACTTCTTCTTCGAGATCCTGCAATCTCCCTCTCAACCCCTTGTTTTGTTTAGCCAGTTTCTTTGAATCCCTCAAAAGTCTGTGGTAGGCTAAAACAAAATCTTCACCTTCCGAATTATCCGATTCGTTGTCCGTAGCGTTCTTTTCAACAGTGAAGTTGGACAATGACTCGGATGTACCTGCCATTAAGCACATGAAGGGTGAAGATGTAGTGGACGCGTAGAATGCTGTCGCGTTGTCTTCTTCATCACTTGAGGATGACTCATTTGACGTTGAGTTGTCATCCCAAGTGACGACTTGCATCGCCTTCTTCTTTGCCGGATTCTTGTTGGGACACTCCGTTGAAATGTGGCCGTAGCCTCGACATTTGAAGCACTGGACTTGTCCCTCTGAACTTTTCTTATCCCTTGAGAAGTTCTCTTGCTTTCTTGACTTGTAGCTTGAAGAGCCTTTGCCTTTCTTCGACTTTCCGAAGGATGGAGTTTTGCTTGGATTACCCCTTCGAAAGTTGCGGCGAAACTTCCTTGTCAAGAGAGCGAGCTGCTTCTCAAAGTCCTCCATAGATAGGTTCTCGTCATCGTCCGAGGAGGATGAATCCGCGTCTTCTTCCTTTGTTGTTTTCAATGCATAACCTGAAGACTTAGAAGAGGATGCCTTTCCAGAAGAATAGTTAGTAGAAAATGTCATTTCATAAGTTTGTAAAGCACCAACTAATTCTTCTACACGCATTTCGTCCGGGTGTTTAATTGTTTCAATGGCTGCGACCTTCGGGCGAAATCGTTCAGGAAGAGTTCTTAATATCTTTCTTACAACTTTAAATTCTGGAATCTTCTCTCCCAAGTTAGCACATGAGTTCACGATGTCTTGCAATCGTGTGTAATAGTCAGTGAAAGATTCATTTTCTGCCATAGAAATAGAGTCAAACTTGCTCGTAAGCATTTGCAGTTTCTGAATCTTCACAAGGTTAGTTCCCTCATGCGTAACTTGAAGAACATCCCAGATTTCTTTCGCAGTCTCACATGCCGAGACGCGAGAGAACTCTGTTTGTGACAAAGCATTAAATAGAGCATTAATTCCTTTGCCATTGTAAGAAGATGAATCATCTCTTCCTTGGTCCATTTCGACCTAGGTTTTAAGGTGCGAACATCATCAATAATTTCAGTTGGATTAGACCATCCTAATTCAATTGATTGCCACACCCTTTCGTCGATGGAAATTAAAAAGGCTTTCATCCGTACTTTCCAGTACGCATAATTTGTTCCATCGAAAAAGGGGGTCGATTGATGTTTCCACCTTCAACCATTGTTTACAACCCTATTCCCGCTCTGATACCACTTGTTGGGTTATACTAATATGGATCTAAATAGGGGAAAAAACACCTAGAGGGGGGTGAATAGGTGTAAACAATAAACACTCAAAAAATCATTGCGCAATAAAACCCAATGCGGAAAATAAATGAACACGCAAGATTTTTACGTGGAAAAACTCCAAACCGGAGTAAAAAACCACGGGACCGATAACACGGCGAAATCCACTAGAATTAACACACGTACAAGGTGATATAACGTACTCACAGACGACTCAACCTTTTCCATACGCTCCTAGTCGATCTTCTCCGCTCGCTCCACGACGCTTCTCGAATCCACGATCTGCGCCCAACGCCGAATCCTCAGCGTCCAACGTCGAGTCCACGACGTCCGACCGAATCCACGGTCTTCACCCAGTAGCACGCTTCGAATCCACGAACGTACCTCGCTCCGAATCCACGAGAGCGGTTGCACCTTGAATCCACAAGGCCACGCGAGTCCACGCGCCGATTTGGGGTAAATCGTTGTTTTTGGGTGGTGATGATCCGCCGAATACTTAGATCAAAGATAGATCGGAAATACCATCTAAGTATTCATTGATTTGATTCTTCTCAAAATATGAGTTTGGAAAACCTAGAATCAAATCAATCAATATAGATGAAGAAACATAGAATTAAATCTATTGATTTCCTTTCTTCTCTATATGTGGATTTTTCTATCGGTAATGTTTTTCTATAACGTCCCGTTATTTACCGATGTATGCGGATACCCTAGAAAAGAAATAAAGGGTATATATATAGGTTAGAAACCATTGGAAGAAGATAAGGATCAAAAACCTGCCGTTTCTGGAAATTTTACGGACGGCGATCCGGATCGGAATTACTGCGATCCGGATCGTCGTAGCTTGATTGACGATTCCAGAAAACCAAGGGTTCGGGATCCGGATCGCAAGGTCCGATCCGGATCGTTCATGCAATTCAGCAAACTCCCATGTTCGGGATCCGGATCGGAATGGCCTGTGATCCGGATTGAAATTGCCAATGAACAATCACCCTTCGGGATCCGGATCGCAAGGTCTGATCCGGATCCTGAACATGTCCCATGTCCAGTTTTTGATAAAAATGCAATTAAAAGTTCTTCCAAGTGTTTCTACACTACAAGAAGTATTCGGATCACCATAAATCTTTAGTTAAACATACCTGATCCTTTTGAATTCTTCTTTCTTGTGATTGAGGTATATGATCCAAACTTTCTTCATCTTCAATCTTCAAGACTTAACACTTTCCACGAAATACGCCAACTCAAATTCCGTAACACACAGAATGGTAACTGATCTCATTCCACAATCAATCGTTGCACGATACCGCACCAACTAGTCTATCCTGTGTGCTCAAACTGAGTCGTGGAGCTGCCACTGAACAGTAACAGCGGCCAGTATAATTCCAAGTCTCAACTGTACTCCCGGTAGTCCAACAGGACAACCTCGACGCCACGAAATCTTGGCGTCCTGTCAGACCATCTCAATCTCACTAAAGCAACCGCCTGGTAACTTGGCCAGGGCATGTGCCCACCTGGTAACTCGGCCAGGGCAACACCCTCCTGGTAACTCAGCCAGGGAAAAACGCCCTCCTGGTAACTCAGCCAGGGAAAAAGCCCTCCTGGTAACTCAGCCAGGGAAAAAGCCCTCCTGGTAACTCAGCCAGGGAAAAATGCCCTCCTGGTAACTCAGCCAGGGAAAATGCCCTCCTGGTAACTCAGCCAGGGAAAAATGCCCTCCTGGTAACTCAGCCAGGGGAAATGCCCTCCTGGTAACTCAGCCAGGGAAAAATGCCCTCCTGGTAACTCAGCCAGGGAAAAATGCCCTCCTGGTAACTCAGCTAGGGAAAATGCCCTCCTGGTAACTCAGCCAGGGAAAATGCCCTCCTGGTAACTCAGCCAGGGGAAATGCCCTCCTGGTAACTCAGCCAGGGAAAAATGCCCTCCTGGTAACTCAGCCAGGGGCAATGTATCCATTTGGTAGCTCGGCCAGTGGAAAGTATCTACACAGCTGGGACCGCCGTCACTCCAAACGGCTCCCACAACAACACCCCACTCATAGGCGAGAAGAACCGACTGACGCGGCAAAAATCCGAAAATCCCGATAGACCGGTGCCTAGAACCCCAATCAAACAAGAACAGATTCTAGGCTCAGCCTATCGAAGTTTTCGATCGTTTACCGTTCAGGGATTCGGCCCTTATCGGTTAAAGTGGGAACTATCTCAACACACAAACTCCTGGGTCTCGCTCTGCTCTGATAGCTCTGCCTCCCGCTACTCGGGTATTCATCAGGTGCGGGGTGTGTCCTCTTCACAACACGACGTCTCAGGGGTATCGCAATTCGCTGCACAATAACAAACGTCAGGACACAACAACCATACGACCCAATCCAGCGAAAGTCTAAGACATGTCATCCATTCCATAGCATTATGTTGTCGGCAGCCAACATAATCGCTTAGGAAAGTAAACATGCCAATCACTCATCCCGTCTCTTGGGAGAGGTAAAATCTCAATCAGGACTCTCGCTAAAAGTCACGACTCTCACGTAGTCATCCTAATATCCAACCACAAGCCAAGGGTTTCTAAGTCCACCACGACCTACAACCAAGGCTCTGATACCACTCTAATCTGTCACGCCTCGGGGTCGAAACTGCGACCCGGGCTCGCTAATAGATCCGCCATCTGTACGGAAACTGCCGTACAGACGAAGCGTCTAACCTGCAGAAGGATCAACTACAGTATACAGATATCAGAGCTGAAAGTAAACTACTAAAAATTGAAATCCAAACACTGTACAACTGAAAATAATACAATATCCATCTCCCCAAATACGATCATATAAAAAGTCCTCTGATACAAAAACCCAAAAGGGAGGTATCTCCAATAAGTACATCAGTGTACAAGCTCTCACTACAAAAATATCCTCACTACAACAGTCTCTCAAACTGAAAAAGAAAAGTACAACTCTATACCTCACAACAAAGTTCTCTCAACAGAGGTAAAAGTAGTAACTAAACAACTGAAGCTCTCCTCAGAAGGGGTACCGCTACACTCCAACGACGGATAGGGAACTAGCTCGCGACTCCCTCGCCTCGGTTAGAAGGATCAGCAACAGGAGCACAGGAACAGGAGAAGAAGTCCCTGGGGATAAGACACCACGACGGGCGTGAGAACTACTTCCCACAGTAGTTCTCAGTGGGTGCCGTCAACAAGTCCAACGGTCTGCCCACTAAGTCTACCAGAGGTAAAAGATAACAGGCAATGAAATCTGAACAAGAAAAGCTGGAACTACTCTACAGCTACCATGCCTCTATCTAGACACTCAAAAGTGGAACAGATGAAAGTAAATGAGACCACTCGCACCCAAGGTGCTCAATCGACCCAATCGAACTGACTGCCTCAAAGGGTCCAGCCAAGCCTGCGCCTGTCGACTAGGAACGCACCTGCCCACTACCACACATCCACATGAGGACGGGATTTACGTGGGGCGTCCTGTCCGACTAACTCATCCCTCGCGCAAAACTGCCTCAACAGGCCCATCGTTGCCTCCACTGCGGAAAACTGCCTCAACAGGACAACCATCGTATCCACAGCGGCATCTCAGGGGCGCGACACCAACTAAGGAAAACGGCACGGCATAGAGTATCAAACATTGGCAAAAGCAGGCTATAGTCAAAACCACGCTCACTCTCAGAACGGTAGGACTCAAGACCCCCAAATATCTCGCACAACAGTCGGAGCACTCTCGACGACTCAGCTGATCGGCCAACACGAAACACGAGACACTAGCCTCTCCAACAGCTCGCAGCACAAGCACACTGGCTGGAGGTACTCCACAGCCAGGTACGACCCACAACTCAGGCTAACAATACTGGTCGGACAACACTCAACGACCTGGGATCACCGTTAACCTCAACGGTTCCCAAAAACACTGACCGGAAGATACTCAACGGCCCGGGACTACCGTCTGCTCAACGGCTCTTTCCCACGACAGTACAACAGGGATACAAGACCTCCCGGGACTACCGTTTACCCAAACGGCTCCCGGCACAGATAAGCAACCCACTACAACTACCAGACTCCACTCCGCTCCCAAGCAAGAGTGCAAAAGCATCCCACACTAAAAGAAAGTCCCGACCTCTCGGCCCACTACCTGGGCGAGAATAACGCTATGTCCAGGAAATAGAAAATAGTGTGAGTGTCTAAACATAAATAACCCTAGCCCAAGTGAGGGTTTTCTACTGGTCTGGTTACACATGCAACATATGACGGGGGTGCTAGGTCAACTTCCAATATAACTAAGTTAACACAAAAATAAAAGGAATAATAATTTCTACAATACAGCATGCTATACCCGAAAATAAACTATCATGCATAGTCCTACATTAGTAGAATTATTTAACAGTCCATAAAACTTGGAGATAAGGCCACCCACCTCGATTTGCCACCAATTGCTCGTAGACACTTGCAATTGGCCTCCACGCGATCCGCACGCAAAACGAAGCACGGTGCCGAAACCCGCGCGCAAAACGGAGTCCTCACGCAAAACGGTGCACGTCGCCGGGGTCCGCACGCAAAACGGAGCACGGTGCCGGAACCCTCGCGCAAAATGGAGTCCGCACGCAAAACGGTGCACGCCGCCGGGGTTCGCACGCAAAACGGAGCACGGTGCCGGAACCCGCGCACAAAACGGAGTCCGTACGCAAAACGGTACACGCCGCCGAGGTCCGCACGCAAAACGGACCACGGTGCCCGAACCCGCACGCAAAACGGAGTCCGCACGCAAAACGGAGCACGGTGCCGGAACCCGCACGCAAAACGGAGCACGCCGCCGGGGTCCGCACGCAAAACGATGCAGTAAAACACGGTCCCTAACACAGATAATAACAAAAGGTAAATTTACTGTCCAAAGGAACGCCCCAAACTGTGTTAAAAATATCGTAAAAAATTGAGCGCGGGACTTACCTCGACGCGTCGCGCTGTCCAAATGGCTCCGTTGGAAAACATCGCACGTTCCACGAGGCCCACGACACACCGCCGCACCACCCAATATCCTCTCCCTCACACCGTCTCGCTCTCGGTTGGAGAAGAAAGGAAACGAAGAGGAGGAGAAATGGTGCTCGGGGGAGAAAGAAGAAGAAGAAGAAGAAAAAGTGAAAAGGATGGTCCACGGATCCGGTCCACGGGCCCGGTCCACGGCGGCCACCAATGGGAGCCCCCCAACCGGCCGGTCCACAAGGCCGGGCGCGTGCGCCGGGTCCACGCACGCGCCCAGCGCACCACGTGGCGCGCGGTAACGCGCCCGCCACACGGGCGCGTTACACCGCGCCACCCCAGGCGCGGGACACGCGCGCGCCACACCGGGCGCGCGTGCCCCCGTGCCCGCGCGGGCGCCAATGGGGGCCCGCCACGTGGCGGCCCCAGCGCGCTCCCCGCTGAGGCGCGCTTCCCCAGCGCGCCTGCCGTGGCGTACGCGCGTGCCTCGAACCCCGTGCCGCAGCCGCCTCGGGAAACGTGCCGCGCAACCCCCCGATTTTCGCGCCGGGCCCATTTCTTAAGTCCGAAATGCCGAATTTCAACTCTAAATATTCCCGAAGGCGACCGGAGAGGTAACTTTTATCCAAACTTCGCCCGGAGTCTAATTTTGACATCTGAATCGCGCGAAACCACTTCCAAACACCCGACGGGTCCTCCAATTTCCCACGGGGTCTCCTTTTAAGCCCGAAGTCCACCACTTGTGTCCAAATTGCGCGCAACCATCACGACGCACCACGCAGGCCTCCAGTGATGCAAGCTAAATCTCAAATTGCACCACAAATCCATTTCTCGGGCCCGACAAGCGCACAAACACTCCCAACGGCCACTAAAAGCTGCCCAACAACCGGCAAACCCTACGCGGGGGATTCCGAGACCTCACAGGCACAACCTCTATATCCAAACTCCTCAGCTGCTCTCTAAGTGGTCTCTGCTGGGTAATAAGCATACTCAAGGTCTGCCCTGCTCGCCTGCTCAAAGCATCCGCGACCACGTTAGCCTTGCCGGGATGATATAGAATGCTCAAGTCATAATCCTTTAACAGCTCAAGCCACTGGCGCTGCCTTAGGTTGAGTTCTTTCTGGGTGAACAGGTATTTCAAACTCTGATGATCGGTGAAGATCTCACAGCGCTCGCCATACAAATAGTGCCGCCAGAGCTTCAAGGCAAAAACAACCGCAGCTAACTCCAAGTCGTGTGTAGGGTAATTCCTCTCATAATCCTTTAACTGACGGGAAGCATAGGCAATTACCCTACCGTGCTGCATCAATACGCATCCAAGGCCGCTGTGGGAGGCATCACTATAAATCACGAAACCCTCCCCCATAACTGGTAGTGCAAGCACTGGCGCTGTAATCAATCTCTGCTTCAACTCCTCGAAGCTTTGTTGGCACTGCTCTGTCCAAACGAATTTTACCCCCTTCTTGGTCAGTCTAGTGAGGGGGGTAGAGAGCTTCGCAAAGCCCTCAACAAAACGACGGTAGTAGCCTGCTAGGCCCAAGAAACTCCGAATCTCTGTCACCGTCGTGGGTCTAGGCCAATCCCGAACTGAAACAATCTTCGTCGGGTCCACTGCCACTCCGGCGGCTGAAACTATGTGGCCTAGAAAAGAAACCTCCCGTAGCCAAAAGGCGCATTTCTTCAACTTCGCATACAGCTTCTTCTCCTTCAGAAGCTGTAATACAACTCTCAAATGCTCTTCATGATCAAGGTCGCTACGGGAATAAACCAAGATGTCGTCGATGAAAACCACCACAAAACGATCCAAGTACGGCTGAAAGACTCGGTTCATCAGATCCATAAACGCAGCCGGGGCATTCGTCAAACCAAAAGGTAACACTGTAAACTCGTAATGCCCATACCGAGTCCTAAACGCCGTCTTGGACACATCCTCGGCCCTCACCCTCAGCTGGTGGTAACCGGACTGAAGATCTATCTTCGAGAAAACCGTGGCTCCCTGAAGCTGATCAAACAGATCATCAATCCGAGGAAGTGGATACTTGTTCTTGACGGTCACCTTATTCAACTCTCTGTAGTCCACACAAAGCCTAAGCGACCCGGCCTTCTTCTTTACAAAAAGAATCGGGGCTCCCCAAGGAGAAACACTAGGACGAATAAACCCGCGATCCAAGAGATCCTGAAGCTGAGCCTTTAATTCCCTCAATTCTGCCGGTGCCATTCTGTAGGGTGCCTTAGAGATCGGCGTAGTTCCAGGAACCACGTCAATCACAAACTCAATCTCTCGATCCGGCGGCATAGAAGATAGCTCAGGTGGGAAAACATCTGGATACTCTCGGACGATAGGAATGTCCTCGAGCCCAGGCATCGCCGTAGGCACCTCTACAACAGTGGCTAAGAAAGCAACACAACCTCGACTCATCATCTGTCGAGCTCTGGCTTAAGAGATCGTCGCTGCAAACAGCGTACTCTGACAACCTCTGAAGACGTACTCCCTCTGACCCGGCTCCCGGAGAGTCACAGTCCTCTCTCGACAATCAATAGTAGCGTAATACTGAGTCAACCAATCCATACCCAATACTACGTCGAAATCTCGGAGCTGGCGAAGGACCAAAAGATCAACAGGCAAAACCCAAGGTCCCAACTACACAGGGCAGGACCAACAGCACTCATCAACGTGCAAAACGTGATCGGGTATCTGAACCTCACGAGCACAAGACAACGGCCCTATCTTTAGCCTATGCATGGATGCAAATGTCCTACTGATGAATGAATGAGATGCTCCAGTATCAAACAAAGCTCTGGTACGAGTAGAGGAGATAAGGATAATACCTGCCACCACGTGGCCAGCTGCCCCCGAGTCCTCGACCTGTGCGGTATATACCCTGCCGCTCGGGGGTGGTCGTCTGTCAGACTGCCGCGACGAAGTGGCCCTGTCCCCCTGGCCAACACCTGCCGAAGATCCGCCCGTCTGATAGGGCGGTGGAGGAAGAGTCGAAGCTGCCGAAGCTGCTGATGCCCCTGCTCTAGGACAAGACCATGATCTGTGCCCTGCCTGCCCACACCGATAACACCGGCCCTGTCGCTGATCACACTGCTGAGGGGCGTGGGGTCTGCCGCAAATCACACAACTATCCGTGCGGCTCAGTTGCCGCTGCTGCTGCCTAGAAGATCGGGAGCCCCCCGATCTCTGCCTCCTCTGAGCACCGCGGCCCTGAGGCTGTGTCTGAGGCGGTCTCGGGGGCCTCGGTCTGCTAGTCTGCCCAAGGTCCTGCGGTGTGGGGCGCTTCTCTCCGGAACTGACCCAGGCGCCCCGCCCCTGTGATGACCTGGATCTTCGCAGAGCTGTTGTGGTGCATTGGGGTGGCCATTGGAGGCCTACGCGGTGTGCTAGAGGTGTTCGGGGCACGATTGGACACAAGTGTTGGATTTCGGACTTAAATGGATCACGTGGGTGATCGGGTGACTCCGTCGGATCTCTGGAAGTGTTCTCGGGCGAAACGGATTTTCAGATTTGGACTCGGCGCGAATTCGGATTGAAAATACCTTTCCGGGAGCCTCCGGCGATTTATCGGGTTGGAATTTGGCGAAACGGACGTCAAATTCGGATTCAGCGCGCGAAAACGGTCAGGATGGGCTATTCACTTGAATTTTTCGGAGCTTGGCCGGAACAGTACTTCCGGCGATCGCCGGCGGCCGGCGGCGGCGGCGGGCAGCGCCGGCGGACGGCGGAGGGCGCTCGGGCAGGCGGCGCGCGGCCGCGGGCAGGCGCTGAGGGCGCGGGCAGGCGCGGTGGGGGCGCGGGCAGGCGGGCGGTCCACGCGGCGGGCGTGCACCGAGGCGGGGGACACGTGGCAGGTTACTACAGGCGGGCTCACAGCACTCGGTTCATGGAATATTTGGGTTGGCTCATGGTCCATGGTGCACCAAGCTTGGACACGTGGCGGGTTGCTAGTGGTTCGGTCCACAGGAATTCGTGCACCGGGTGCACCGAACAGTGGTATAGACACGTGGCACTCTCCTATTGGTGGGTCAACTGTGCGGGCAGGCCGGTCAGGGGCGCGTCTGGGCGCGCGGGCAGGAGCTGTCGGGGGGGGGCCACGTGTCACCATATCAGTGGTTGCCTTCGGTGTTTCCTGTTCTGTGGGATACAGAGGTCATTTTGGGATTTGTTTTTCCTGGTTTTTCTATTGATTCCATCCGAGGCTCATTCAAAGGCATTTTTCTCCATCTTAGAGGCTTCATCTCCTCAAGGGGTGAGAAGATGAAATCTTCATCAGGAAGAGAGGAAGCATCCTGTGAAGTTTGAGGATTTTAGGAGGCTCGGATCCCGAGGTTTGAGATTTCTCCGGCGCGGCGCGACGATCATTCTCCGGCAACCCGATTCGACACATTTCAGTGTTCAGGCTCCCTCGACTCACCCCGACCTCCTATTTTCACGATTTTTGCGCCGTTGGATTCTTAACAGGTAGGGCTACGTTTCTTATCTCTACTGATTTTTCCCCATTCCGGGGTTTTCATGGGTTTTTCGGATCATCTTGTGACCCCATTTTGCTGTGATGGAGTTTTGGACAGCGGTTCGGTATTTCGGCGATATCTCCGCAACCGGACATCGGATTGAGGCGATTCAAAAGAGGATTTGCATCTACACATCGCAAGGAGTCTCCCTGAATTTTCTTGGATTTTTGGGAATTTTTCCCGAAGGTGAGAAACCCCTTTTTACAGAACCTTGTAGCACAGTTTTTGGGTGAAAGTATTGTTCGGGGTGGTCCTCTTGTCGATTTTGGTTCTCAGCGTAGGAAAATCGTGTGGGAACGTGCAGGTACTCGTTTCGACCGGTTCGTCGCGAGGATCGTGACGGTATTTTTCCTGGAATTTCTTGAGCAGATCTCGCAGGTGAAAAAGGCAAAACTGTGGACTGATTGTATTATGGACAGATTTCGGTGTGAGCATTGTATGTTAATTGTGCTTGTTCTTTTGGGGCATTTTGTGCAGTACCGTGGTGATCGTTGAGACCGGGCGCGGACTTCGCTGTTGGGATCAGGATTTAGCGCTCGAGGTGGGCGGTTGTTTCTTGCCTCTATTTTGACATGCTCACTAGGAATATTAGAGTGATCCCCTTTATTGGACATCTTGATTAATCATGATCGGGGTTGGGTTTATGCATGCCGGTGTGGGAATAGGGTTGCTTTGATAGCGGTTAACCTTGCATGTGTTGTGGAATATTTATGTTGGACTATTTGATTATCCTGTTGATGGTACTACTTGAGGGTAGATGACATGCGTAGGTGGATACTGTTAATGATTAATGCCTTTAATTATATTTCCTTGAGAACACTTGCATGCTTGTATGGACATCTAGATAGGCCATCTTTTATTGCTACACTATCATATTGGGATTTGACTTAGGAGAAACCATGATTGCTTTCTTTCTCCTTCTTATTTAGACTTTCGAGTCATGTTGCTCGGGTTCGAGCGGGGGTTTGGGATAGTGTAGCCGGGACCTTGGGGTCGGAGACAGGGTGTACTTGATGTCGGACTTGGGGGTTATTGCGGCAACCGCGGACAGTAGGCGGTTGACCGGATATCGATTGTTCTACCCGATTGTGGATCTTGGATTTTGGGACAGGCAGGCTTGATGGCAGGGTATTGCGGCAACCGCGGACCTTGGGCGGTTGACCGGAGGTTGCTTATGCATTAGATTGGGTATCAGGTCTCTAGTGGATGGGGTTTCCCACTATTTGTTTATCTTGCATCAGGTTGAGATCGGGTCTCCTTTTAGTGGATGGATTTTCCCACTTTGATCAGAGTCATGATCCAGTCCTGCTGATCTATGGTACTTGTTACTCAGGCATTTTACTCGTGTGGGTCGCTCCCCTCGAGTGCCACTCCGGAGTGTGCGTTTTACAGGCTTCGAGTCCTCGGGACTCTCATCCCCTATCGGTGTTATGCGTAGGCTGGCATACCCGATTTGGCAGGCAGGCAAGGCAGGCAGTACCAGTTCTTACTAGTGTATCGATTGGGTCCAGACAGGCAGGCATTTACATTCTGATGCATACTGTTAGCTATCTCTTTAGCTTGGCATATTAGAGGCATAGTAGTGGTAGTTCCTGTTTTCAGCAGTCATCATTGCTTACCGCACTTCTTTCCTTTTTGCCTCTGGTAGACCTAGTGGGTGTGTCAGGGTTTGAGGTTTTACCCACTAGGGGAGGCTACTGGTTTACTGGTAGTCTTACCCCCATTCTTCTTTCCTCTTTTTCTTCTCCCTTGTTTTACAGTGTCTTCTGCGGGTGCTGCTGGGTCTTCAGCGACGGGTCGAGGAGAGAGGACGGCTGAGTAGATAGACTTCGAGGCAGGATGAGCGTGTTAGCTGGACTGTTGGTGTACCCGTATTTCCTCAGACGATTGTACTTTTACTTTGGGACTGGCTTTTGCCAGCAGGTTGTATTTATTTTGGTGAGCTGGGAGGGACAGATGTATCATTATACAGATGTATTGTATTTTATTTCCAGCTTCAGTCTGAGATGTATTAGTTTTAGTTCAGCTCTGTTTTTATTGCTCATTTATTATTATCTCTTATATATCTGAGCAGGTTTGGCGCTTCGTGTACGCGGGAAATACCGTGTGCACGGCGGATCTGTAGACGGGCCCGGGTTCTGGTTTACACCCGGGGCGTGACAGATTAAGTTGGTATCAGAGCTTAGGGATAGGTCAGTTGGGACTTAGGAAACCCTAGGCTTTTGGCGGACCCTAGGATGTTTGGGCGTGAGAGACGTGACTTTTAGCGAAAGTCGGTGATTTGGTTTTGACTCTTCCAGTGAGTGAAGAGGGATCGGCATACCCTATTTTTGTGGGACAGTTATGTTGGCTGCAGACAACATAATGTTACAAAAATAGGGGGATGCCTTTGACTTTCGCTAGATTGGGTCGAGTGTTTGGGGTGTGCTGATTTGCGGTTTTGTCGTGGTGAGCGGTGTCTCCCCGACGTTGGGGCTCTGACCCGAGTGCACCTTGGTGCGGCAGTTGGGCCTGAGCTGGTTGTTTGGGCCGGATACCCAGATTGGGGTCTGGGGGGGGGCTCCGGACCCGAAGGGTAGGAGTGTTGGAGGCAGATCAGCGGAGCAGCGCGGTGACACAGTTGTCGGATCAGCACAGTGGTGCAGTTGTCGGAGCAGCGCGGTGACACAGTTGTCGGATCAGCACAGTGGTGCAGTTGTCGGAGCAGCGCGGTGACACAGTTGTCGGATCAGCACAGTGGTGCAGTTGTCGGAGCAGCGCGGTGACACAGTTGTCGGATCAGCACAGTGGCGCAGTTGTCGGAGCAGTGACACAGCTATCGGAGCAGTGCGGTGACACAGTTGTCGGATCAGCACAGTGGTGCAGTTGTCGGAGCAGCGCGGTGACACAGTTGTCGGATCAGCACAGTGGTGCAGTTGTCGGAGCAGCGCGGTGACACAGTTGTCGGATCAGCACAGTGGCGCAGTTGTCGGAGCAGTGACACAGCTATCGGAGCAGTGCGGTGACACAGTTGTCGGATCAGCACAATGGCGCAGTTGTCGGAGCAGTGACACAGCTATCGGAGCAGTGCGGTGACACAGTTGTCGGATCAGCACAGTGGCGCAGTTGTCGGAGTAGTGACACAGTTGTCGGAGCAGCGCGGTGACACAGTTGTCGGATCAGCACAGTGGCGCAGTTGTTGGATCAGTGCAGTGGCACAGTTGTCGGACTAGTGAGTAGCCCCTCCGTGCCGACGTTTAGTGCTGGGGCACCGAGGAAGGGTGGACAGTTGACAACAGGGAAAACTGTGGGATTGCATTGAAAGAGTGAGCCAGTTTTGGCGGATGAGTTGCCCCGATTGGTGGGATTGTGTATGGAGCCTTTGGTGGCAGGGTCTTGTTCGGTGGGGGATTGAGAGTTCTAGGGACGCCTCATTGGAGTAGGCGCCGGGTATGGAGCGTGGCATTACAGTTCCTTTGGATTGGGACCTGCCGCCTGAGGCGAGTTCTGATTGAGGCGCTTGGCGCCGGGTGTTGGAGGACAGGTCAGTCGGAAGAGGCATTCCTGACTTCTTTTTCTGGATAGTGGATTTTGAGACCGTCAGAGCACATAGATTCCAGCGGCCAGTGTGGCGGTAGGTTTGAATTGTTCCAGGCTCTTGGGTTCGTATCTTTCGATACGAGAGGTTGTCCCTCCTTGGTGGGTAGTGTTTGGCTTCATTGTTTTGGGTTAGGGGTAGGACGGTTACCTGGTGTTCGGGAGGTCGTATTCCCTATCTTTTGCACCTGGGGGGAGTGTCGTCGGTCCTGCCCGGTGCGGTTGAGTCCT
Organism: Tillandsia fasciculata; assembly: GCA_029168755.2. Taxonomy (NCBI): domain Eukaryota; kingdom Viridiplantae; phylum Streptophyta; class Magnoliopsida; order Poales; family Bromeliaceae; genus Tillandsia; species Tillandsia fasciculata. Next base: position 115,477 of record JAQOTM010000159.1, on the reverse strand, counting down.
TGGTTGTACCTGTAGGCCTGATGGTCTTGACCTAGTTGTGGGGCTTGGTTTGGTACTTAGGACGGTTAGGCTGGCTCGGTTATCTTTTTCTTTTCGCGACAGCTGATTATGCTGCGAGGACGGTTCTCGTGGGAGCCAGGCCTGGAGGTGTTGGTGTACCTGGGTTGCTTGAGTGTATCTTCGCCTCTTTGGTTTTGACTTTGTGAGCGAGGCGGATGTCTCGTAGTGGGTGAGTAGCCTTTGGCTGGTGTGTTTGAGGGATCTGCGGCGGCACCAGGACTTGGAGATACCCTTTTGGTTGTGAGTTCCTAGCTGTTCTCCTATCGGAGTTGTTTGGCATGACACCAGTTTGGGAGTTGAGGACCCAACTCCAGGATTTGATGTGTTGGAATTGTGTCAGGCCAAGTGTGGCACCTTTGGGGGCGCCGGTGCTATTCGAGTTGTGGAAGGTTGGTTCACTTCGGCTTTGTGAGGACCCGTAAGAGTTTGATGAAGTGATCATCGGGAGCTAGCACCCTTCTGCCAAGCTTGGAGGATTTGTTTTACCAGCTGCAAGGGTATTGGATCTTCGCGAAGTTGGTTTTGCAATCGGGTTCTCTCGACTGCTCATGGCTGAGTGTTGATGCCGGAGGGTTAGGGATGTGCTTCTACGTCCTGACGGTTTGGATTTGAGATCAGAGGCTACGGGATCAGTTGGGGGACTTATATCGGGTGCCTCGGGAGTACCGAGGTACTTGGATCGAGCTGGGTGTTGTCGGACTTGTGGTTGGATTTTCTGAGGCCTTAGCGGGGACAGATGCTTGTACCGATGCAGACTACCTGATGGCCGAGCAGTTAGCCCAGCTGTACCTAGTTGAGGTGGCGTGGTCCTCTGGAGTGTTCTCCTTTGTTTCGTTCTGGTTAGAGACCCAAGGATTGCATCGCGTCTCTGGATGAGGTATTTGGTAGTTTTGGGAGCTTGAGTGGTGGATGACTGGATATTTACCCCCCTGTCGGTTGAGATTCCGTGTTGAGGAATGACTTTAGTTTCGAGGACGAAACTTTCTTTTAGTGGGGGAGGATGTGATGACCTGGATCTTCGCAGAGCTGTTGTGGTGCATTGGGGTGGCCATTGGAGGCCTACGCGGTGTGCTAGAGGTGTTCGGGGCACGATTGGACACAAGTGTTGGATTTCGGACTTAAATGGATCACGTGGGTGATCGGGTGACTCCGTCGGATCTCTGGAAGTGTTCTCGGGCGAAACGGATTTTCAGATTTGGACTCGGCGCGAATTCGGATTGAAAATACCTTTCCGGGAGCCTCGGCAATTTTTAGAGTTGAGAATTTGGCGAAACGGACGTCAAATTCGGATTCAGCGCGCGAAAACGGTCAAGATGGGCTATTCACTTGAATTTTTCGGAGCTTGCTACAGTATTTTACTGTTCACGGCCGGAACAGTACTTCCGGCGATCGCCGGCGGCCGGCGGCGGCGGCGGGCAGCGCCGGCGGACGGCGGAGGGCGCTCGGGCAGGCGGCGCGCGGCCGCGGGCAGGCGCTGAGGGCGCGGGCAGGCGCGGTGGGGGCGCGGGCAGGCGGGCGGTCCACGCGGCGGGCGTGCACCGAGGCGGGGGACACGTGGCAGGTTACTACAGGCGGGCTCACAGCACTCGGTTCATGGAATATTTGGGTTGGCTCATGGTCCATGGTGCACCAAGCTTGGACACGTGGCGGGTTGCTAGTGGTTCGGTCCACAGGAATTCGTGCACCGGGTGCACCGAACAGTGGTATAGACACGTGGCACTCTCCTATTGGTGGGTCAACTGTGCGGGCAGGCCGGTCAGGGGCGCGTCTGGGCGCGCGAGCAGGAGCTGTCGGGGGGGGCCACGTGTCACCATATCAGTGGTTGCCTTCGGTGTTTCCTGTTCTGTGGGATACAGAGGTCATTTTGGGATTTGTTTTTCCTGGTTTTTCTATTGATTCCATCCGAGGCTCATTCAAAGGCATTTTTCTCCATCTTAGAGGCTTCATCTCCTCAAGGGGTGAGAAGATGAAATCTTCATCAGGAAGAGAGGAAGCATCCTGTGAAGTTTGAGGATTTTAGGAGGCTCGGATCCCGAGGTTTGAGATTTCTCCGGCGCGGCGCGACGATCATTCTCCGGCAACCCGATTCGACGCATTTCAGTGTTCAGGCTCCCCCGACTCACCCCGACCTCCTATTTTCACGATTTTTGCGCCGTTGGATTCTTAACAGGTAGGGCTACGTTTCTTATCTCTACTGATTTTTCCCCATTCCGGGGTTTTCATGGGTTTTTCGGATCATCTTGTGACCCCATTTTGCTGTGATGGAGTTTTGGACAGCGGTTCGGTATTTCGGCGATATCTCCGCAACCGGACATCGGATTGAGGCGATTCAAAAGAGGATTTACATCTACACATCACAAGGAGTCTCCCTGAATTTTCTTGGATTTTTGGGAATATTTCCCGAAGGTGAGAAACCCCTTTTTACAGAACCTTGTAGCACAGTTTTTGGGTGAAAGTATTGTTCGGGGTGGTCCTCTTGTCGATTTTGGTTCTCAGCGTAGGAAAATCGTGTGGGAACGTGCAGGTACTCGTTTCGACCGGTTCGTCGCGAGGATCGTGACGGTATTTTTCCTGGAATTTCTTGAGCAGATCTCGCAGGTGAAAAAGGCAAAACTGTGGACTGATTGTATTATGGACAGATTTCGGTGTGAGCATTGTATGTTAATTGTGCTTGTTCTTTTGGGGCATTTTGTGCAGTACCGTGGTGATCGTTGAGACCGGGCGCGGACTTCGCTGTTGGGATCAGGATTTAGCGCTCGAGGTGGGCGGTTGTTTCTTGCCTCTATTTTGACATGCTCACTAGGAATATTAGAGTGATCCCCTTTATTGGACATCTTGATTAATCATGATCGGGGTTGGGTTTATGCATGCCGGTGTGGGAATAGGGTTGCTTTGATAGCGGTTAACCTTGCATGTGTTGTGGAATATTTATGTTGGACTATTTGATTATCCTGTTGATGGTACTACTTGAGGGTAGATGACATGCGTAGGTGGATACTGTTAATGATTAATGCCTTTAATTATATTTCCTTGAGAACACTTGCATGCTTGTATGGACATCTAGATAGGCCATCTTTTATTGCTACACTATCATATTGGGATTTGACTTAGGAGAAACCATGATTGCTTTCTTTCTCCTTCTTATTTAGACTTTCGAGTCATGTTGCTCGGGTTCGAGCGGGGGTTTGGGATAGTGTAGCCGGGACCTTGGGGTCGGAGACAGGGTGTACTTGATGTCGGACTTGGGGGTTATTGCGGCAACCGCGGACAGTAGGCGGTTGACCGGATATCGATTGTTCTACCCGATTGTGGATCTTGGATTTTGGGACAGGCAGGCTTGATGGCAGGGTATTGCGGCAACCGCGGACCTTGGGCGGTTGACCGGAGGTTGCTTATGCATTAGATTGGGTATCAGGTCTCTAGTGGATGGGGTTTCCCACTATTTGTTTATCTTGCATCAGGTTGAGATCGGGTCTCCTTTTAGTGGATGGATTTTCCCACTTTGATCAGAGTCATGATCCAGTCCTGCTGATCTATGGTACTTGTTACTCAGGCATTTTACTCGTGTGGGTCGCTCCCCTCGAGTGCCACTCCGGAGTGTGCGTTTTACAGGCTTCGAGTCCTCGGGACTCTCATCCCCTATCGGTGTTATGCGTAGGCTGGCATACCCGATTTGGCAGGCAGGCAAGGCAGGCAGTACCAGTTCTTACTAGCGTATCGATTGGGTCCAGACAGGCAGGCATTTACATTCTGATGCATACTGTTAGCTATCTCTTTAGCTTGGCATATTAGAGGCATAGTAGTGGCAGTTCATGTTTTCAGCAGTCATCATTGCTTACCGCACTTCTTTCCTTTTTGCCTCTGGTAGACCTAGTGGGTGTGTCAGGGTTTGAGGTTTTACCCACTAGGGGAGGCTACTGGTTTACTGGTAGTCTTACCCCCATTCTTCTTTTCTCTTTTTCTTCTCCCTTGTTTTACAGTGTCTTCTGCGGGTGCTGCCGGGTCTTCAGCGACGGGTCGAGGAGAGAGGACGGCTGAGTAGATAGACTTCGAGGCAGGATGAGCGTGTTAGCTGGACTGTTGGTGTACCCGTATTTCCTCAGACGATTGTACTTTTACTTTGGGACTGGCTTTTGCCAGCAGGTTGTATTTATTTTGGTGAGCTGGGAGGGACAGATGTATCATTATACAGATGTATTGTATTTTATTTCCAGCTTCAGTCTGAGATGTATTAGTTTTAGTTCAGCTCTGTTTTTATTGCTCATTTATTATTATCTCTTATATATCTGAGCAGGTTTGGCGCTTCGTGTACGCGGGAAATACCGTGTGCACGGCGGATCTGTAGACGGGCCCGGGTTCTGGTTTACACCCGGGGCGTGACAGCCCCTCTCCGCCATGATCACCGTCCCTCGAGAGACCCACCATGCCCGCTCCATGGCTGCGTCAAGGGTCGTCGACCGGTGTGAATGCACAAGGTGATAGATATCCGGGTGTAGCCCCCGCTCAAATAAATCCACTCGCTGAGCCTCATCAGGGGCAACATGCGGCACACTGCCCAATAATCTCTGGAACTCTCGAATGTAGTCCGGAAGAGGTCGACTACCCTGCTGCAGTCGACGGAGATCCCCCTCTAACTTCTGCTTTGCACTATCGGGAAAATAGGCCCCGAGTAGCAAAGCCCGAAACTCTTGCCAAGACATCAACTGAGCTCCCGGCGGTCCAACTGGACGGACCCGACGCCACCAAGTCTCGGCGTCTCCCTCTAGAAAGTGTGTGGCTATGAACACCTGATGCTGCTCCTTGATAAACAGGTTCTCAAATAACTTTTCTATTGCTGAAATCCAGTTTTCTACTTCCCAAGGCTCGGAACTCTGCCCGGCGAACCGCGGAGGATGGAACTGACTGACATAAGATAGTCGATCCGTGAGCTCCCTCTGCTCTGCCTCCGTCAAAGGGGTGATATGAGATGAGGACGACGAAGTCACTGCTGGGGGTGCTGCAGGTGCCCTCTGCTCAAACATCCTCATCATACGCTCCATATTTTCCTCCTGGCGCTTGGTTGCCTCCTCCTGGCGCTTGGCTGCCTCCTCCTAGCGCCGCAACGCCTCTGACATCTGGGCCACCTGGGCCCGCAACTCCTGGACCTCACCCTGAGTGGTCTCCTCCTGCTCGGGCCTGTCATCAGACGCGGAGTGCACCCTCGTCGTCACGTGGCGTCTCGGAGGCATCTAGGGCAACTGCGACAAGGAAACAAAATGTCAGAGAACCAAAATCTCACTGTCCAAAACAAGCGAAAGTCAAAAACATATTTCCAACTCTAAAGTGTTGTGTTGTCTGCAGCCAACAGAACTACTTTAGAGAGCTAACATGTAGAATCTCTCGCCCAAAACCCTGGGGGAGCAACAACTCAACAAGACTCTCGCTACAAATACATCACCCACGACAGTCATCCTACTGTTCAACCAAAGGCCTAGGGTCTCTAAGTCCCCAATGACCTAAACACCTAGGCTCTGATACCACCTAAATCTGTCACGCCCCGGGGTCGAACTGCGACCCGGGCTCGCCGACAGATCCGCCGTCTGATGCGGGAACTGCCGCACAGACGAAGCGTCAACCTGTAAAAGGGATCTAGCTATACAAGTATCAGAGCAAAAGTAGCTGAGCTGAAGAAGTAAACAGAAAACAAGAGTCACTATGTAATAAGTCCAGGTACAACATCCATAGTCTCCCAAAGCGGGTACATCATCACTATCTAGTACAAAAGTGGGAAAACAAAAATACCCGGGGAAACTCTACCTCGAACTCTACAAACCCAGAAGGCACTAGTCGGCCAAGCCCTTGCCACGGTCAGAAGACTCCGCACGTGCCGGCCCAGGGACGGCTGCCTCAGAAATACCTGTCACACACAGCGGGTGCGAGATCAACTGAAAAGTCAGATCTCAGTGGGTACCGATGTCCGATCCACGGTAGCCCACTAAGTCCCCTGGAGGTAAAAACAGATAGGTAGATAGATAGATAGATAGATAGATAGATGCAGAAATGAAAGCTGTAAATAAGTCTATCTCTATATGCCTCAATGCAATGCGGTACTAAATGACATCATAATAAATGACCACCCGCTCATGTCAATCCCCGCAGCCACCTGGTAACTCGGCCAGAGGCGAAAATATCCTCCCGGTAACTCAGCCAGGGAAAAATACCCTCCTGGTAACTCGGCCAGGAAAAAATACCCTCCTGGTAACTCGGCCAGGGAAAAATACCCTCCTGGTAACTCGGCCAGGGAAGAATACCCTCCTGGTAACTCGGCCAGGGAAAAATACCCTCCTAGTAACTCGGCCAGGAAAAATGCCCTCCTGGTAACTTGGCCAGGGAAAAATACCCTCCTGGTAACTCGGCCAGGGAAAATGCCCTCCTGGTAACTCGGCCAGGGGCATCGAATACAACTGTGTATTCCGGAGTGATTACTTAAAAGCATAGTACGTGTCTCAGTCGGAACCCATAATTCACGACTTACACGGCTGACCCGCACTTACCTGATACCCCAAGGACAAAATACCTTTGCATTTGGAAGCAAAATGGGCATCCCGTAATACTTTCGGGAGAAACCAACCCACCTGCGAAGAATCTGCAAAACCGTGCGCCAAATGGAGGTCCCGGTGCGTTCCTACAGCTCCACGCAGCACAACGCGCACCAATGACCACGTAGTCAAGCCAACACTAAGTCACACTGTAAAATCGGTGAAAACTGGGGTCAGAAGAAAAACCCGTGACAAAAGACCTGCCCTCAAACGGCGGAAAAAACCCAACCGGCGACGAAGAACGCCGGGCATTGCGCGGAAAACCCATCGCGCGACCGCCACGGCGCATCGCCGAGCAGCAAACCCCGCGGCACAGTACAGCTCACGGCCGCGCAGCCCAAAAACACGCCCTGCGCGGTGACGGCTAGCCGCGCGGCCGGTAGCGCCGCGCGGCCCAAGAGCTGCCCGCGCAGCGCCCTGCAGCGCTGCGCGCCAAGCGCGCGGCCTGCAGGGCCGCGGGGCCCAAAGGGTGCCCGCGCGGTGCCCTGCAGCGCCGCGCGCCTAGCGCGCGGCCTGCAGGGCCGCGGGGCCCAAGGGGCCGCCGCGCGGCGCCTGCGCGGCACCCTGCAGTGCCGCGCGGCACAGGGCCCGCCCGCGCGGCACCCCTGCAGTGCCACGCGCCAAGCGCGCGGCCTGCAGTGCCGCGCGGCACATGGCCCGCCCGCGCGGCACCCCTGCAGTGCCGCGCGCCAAGCGCGCGGCCTGCAGTGCCGCGCGGCACTGGGGCCGCCCGCGCGGCACCCTGTAGTGCCGCGCGCCCAGCGCGCGGCCTGCCAGGCCGCGCGGCCCCATGCCGCAGCTCTGGGCATTCCGTCGCCCTGCTGCACATACATGGCAGCAGGGCACGCACTGCGCGCGGCGAACATGCGCGCACGCGCAGCGACAGCCCTCACAGTCACGCGCCGCCGCAAATGCGCGCGCGGCTCGCGCTGCCCACACTTCGGACATCAAGTCCACCAGCCACAGCAGCAAAAGAAAGAAATGGAGAGGAGAGGAGAGAACCGAAAAAAAAGAAACTCCAATAACAAAAACCAAAACACCAACCTCGTTGATGTTCGCCTCGCGCGCTTCGCTCGACTCCACGTCTTCGCAGCAAAGAAAACGACCCAAGAACACCCTCCTCCAACTCCTCTTCTTCTTCTTCTTCCTCTAACCTTGCTTTCTTCCTTCTCTTTCCTTGCTTCAGACCAACCCCACAGGAAAGAAGAAAAAGAATGGCGAGGTGGACAAATAGGAGAGTGAGAGAGAGAGAGTTAAAAATAAAGTAAGGGGATTAATTAAATCCCACCAACTCACCCAGGTGAAATTAATTAGCCATCAACTCACCTTCATTAATAACTCATCCATTCTCTTTCAATCTACTCCACCAGCAGCTAAAAGGAAAAAGCAACAAAACAAAGGGTTAATTAAGCAATTTAATGAATAAAATAATACCAAAAGGGCCCCAATAACTCACTTTTCAACCCCGGTACCTCCGCCGCCGCCCGGAACCACCCGAACACCGCTGTAAATCGAAAATACACGCGCTCACGCCTTTCCTCAGTCAGAAAGCTCGTCGGTGGAGTCAGAAAGCTCAACCCAAAAACCGGTACTCTACACCCAAGGTAAACATTAATAAGCTAACACTGTCCCCCGCGAAACCCGTAATGCCCAAACTTTGTCCCGAAAGACACTACACTTAAGAAGCGTTGTTAAAAGTATCGTCATGGTCGAAAACGTTCAAAAACGATGCGAAATGGGCCAAAAACGGGCCAAAACGGAGTTACCGGGCTTCCGGGCTGGGGGTTGGTGCACGGGCAGAAGCGTGGACCGGGTCCACAGCGCAAAGGAGGCGCGGCGCAGACCGGGCTCACCCGAGTGGTGTACACCAGGCGGTTGGGCCGGGCCGGTGCACGCGCAGGGCGTGCACCGGGCTCACCCCCGCGGGCGCTGCGGCGCGCACCGGGTGCACGCTGGAGGCGTGCACCACGGCAAGCGGGCCGGGCCAGTGCACGCGCGGGGCGTGCACCGGGCTCACCCCCGCGGCCGTTGCAGCGCGCACCGAGTGCACGCTGGAGGCGTGCACCACGGCAAGCGGGCCGGGCCGGTGCACGCGCAGGCGCGCACCGGGCTCACACCCAAGGGCCGTGGCGACGCTCACCGGGTGCACGCTGGAGGCGTGCACCGCGGTGCGCGGGCCGGGCTGGCGCACGCGACCGTGCGCCCGGTTCTGCGCCTGCGGGCTGTGGGACGTGCGCCGGGCGCACGCCACTCCGGTGGACCGCGCGGTGAGGAGCCGTACCGGATGAACAGTTCTTCTCCGGTTTCGTCCCCCGCGGCTCCGGTGATGACCCCGCGAACACGGCGACTGCGGCGACGACCCCGTGGGCATGATAACGGCGGCGGCGGTCTCCCGTTTGACAACGGCGGCGGCTTCCCGTTCCACAACCCACGACGCGTGCGACACCCGATCTACCAACACCCTAACCCTCGACCCCAACAGAAATTGTAAAAAAGAAAACCACACGATCGCTTACCGATCCCGCGAGGAAGGGGAAAAAGGATCGTCCCTCATGTCTCCGACGTACAGCTCCCCGAAAGATGGATTCCCCCGTTCTTCCTTCTCCTTTCTCGATCGCTCCCCTAAATTCGAATTTCTGAAATTCGAAAAACCTCTCCCTCGCCGCTCAAGAAGGACAAGAAAAAGGAAAAGAAAGGAAAGGGTTACTGCCATAAGGGGTTAAATAAATAAAATATCCCGCAACCCTAGGCCCAAATTTGACTCGGATTCCTCGAAAATCGTGCAGATTACAGTGCATGAATCTCGGTGCGCTTTACGGTCACCGAGAGCTTCAAACTCCTATTCCGGGAGATCCGTAAGTGCGATTTCAGATCCGATCGCACTGCCGTTCATCATTTTTCGAGCTCTATCACCGAAAAATAATAACGTACACCAAAACACAACCCACTAAAAGTCGATAAAAAGGGCACCTACAACTAACATTAAACGACAGGGGTTATCTACGGCACCCGAAAGGTTAGGACGCTACAATTTTTATGACCAGATTTGCACACTTGTAATGCTCTGTTCTGTTTTCTGATTGCTATTGCATGCTCTGTTATATTTTCAAATTGCTATGGCTTTGCAAGATGTAGTTAGCTAATTTTGTTGTTAAATCCCATGGCTCCAGAAAACTGCTTGGCTCTCAATCTTCTACATGTGTATACCAACTGGGATTGCAGTTGGCTATGTTTACGGTGGGCTGGTGAGTTTCAATTGCAAATACTTAACCTTTTTTTTTTCTTTTTTGTCAAGCTCTCTTACATTTGTATATTAGGAGCTAATCCTTGAATAGTACATGTAACAGTTAAAAATTCGTCTGATAGATTGAAAATCAGTAACAAGAGAAGGATGGAGAAATTATTTTAGTAGCTTCATTAAGGTATGGACTTGTATGGACATTTCCCTACCTTTTGTTTCTTTTCTGTCACATTCTTTTTCTCCTGCTCTTGTATATTGATCCACTATTTTTTTCTGGAGATGGAACATTCTGGCTCAGGATTTAACTCCAGCAGATTTAGCTATGCTCTTAAACAGTCCTCTCAGATCATGGAATTGCGTTTGATGCTTTGCAAGGATGCGGCAGTTAAAGGAGGATTCAAATTTCTACTATTAAGAGTCGGCAAATGTATATAATGAGTATTTACCATGACAATTGTATTTTTACTGTGCAAATTCTTATTTGGCTAAATAATTTGGCTTCTCTTATTTGACAATTGTCGAATGTAATCAAATTTAAAATTATTTGAATGATTAATTTATTCTTATATGTCAATTTAAAGTCTTAAAATTTTGTCTATTTTATTTTTAATTGTATGTTTTATATTTTGAATTGAATTCACAATAATTATGAAACTGTTGGTATAAATTTACTATTTATACTAGCACTTTCTACTATATTTAGTAGCGGTCAGAGAAGTGCTACTAAAATTATCATCTTCTCCAACGGTCATTTAAATTGTCGGTAAAAATCTTTTGCGACGGAGATCTAACAGCGGTTACAAAATTTTTTCCGACGGTTTTACAAGTGTTGGGAAATATTTTTCCAGCGGTTTTAGATACTTTTTCCAGCGGTTTCAACCGCTTCTGAAACCTAAGTTTTTTGTAGTGAACTTGTTGTTTATTAAATGAAAGTTTTTAGTTATAGGAGTTTTTACTTTGATATTGTATCTCATCAAACGCATTGTTTGATTAGAGATGGATGTTACCGTTCCTTTCGAGTAGTGAGAGGTCATGCCCGATTGGCGGGTCTGTTGGCGTGTCACGCCCCGGGTGTAAACTGGAACCCGGGCCCGTCTACAGATCCGCCGTGCACACGGTATTTTCCGCGTACACGAAGCGCCAAACCTGCTCAGATATAAGAGATAATAATAAAAGAGCAATAAAAACAGAGCTGAAATAAAACTAATACATCTCAGACTGAAGCTGGAAATAAAATACAATACATCTGTATAAATGATACATCAGTCTCTCCCAGCTCACCAAAAATAAATACAATCTGCTGGCGAAAGCCAGTCCCAAATGTAAAAGTACAACCGTCTGAGGAAACATGGGTACACCAACTGTAGAGTCCTGGCATTCCAATGCTTTTGAACACCCTCTTTTCGTGGCAGAGTTGTTGGGAAAATCTTTCACTGTGTTTTCTGCAATAGACTGGCTTGGACCGCGGGCATTTTTCTGCGATTGAGCTCGCAAAACGGAGGACCGCAAAGCGAACGGATTCGGATTCTGACTTACGGATCTCCCGGAATGGGGGTCAAAGCGTTTGCTTTGAGGGGTGCATCGGAATCCGTGCTAAGTGGCTGGCACGCTTTTCGAGGCGATCAGACTTTTCATCTTTTTATGTCAGTGGGTTATTTTATCTTTTGGATGGTACCTCGACCTTTCGGTTTTTCGTTTAGGGTCCTAATTTAATTTTTTTCAGTTGACTAAGGAGGGGTTGAAATTCGAGAATTTTTGGGCTGATCGTCGGGGTTTGCGAGTATTTTTAGGTGGTAGAGCTCGCAAAACGGAGAACGATGGCGCGATAGGATTTGTTTTCCCACTCCGGGATCTCCCAGAATTTAATTTTGAAGTTTGGACCCCTTTTAGGCGCTCCGGGATCCGTGCGAGGGATTGACACGCTTTACGAGACAATCGTAGCCGTTGGTTTTTGTTTCGGTTATTTTAGGGTTTCCTTAAAACCGGGAGCCGTAGGGTTTTTCTCTTGACGGCTAGGGTTTAAGGCGGCGCTTTTAAGAAAGAAAAAGGGAACCCCAATTCATATTTCCTCCCTTTTCAACCGTGGGCGTGAGGAACCGAGGCGGCGAGACGGGGAGAAGGAAGGACGATCGCACGCCCTGCAAAACCCGGCGAACGAGAGCGGGACGATCCTCTTTCTTCCTCCCTTACCGGCGAAAACGAGTTTTTCGGGCGCATGGTGGGCGTGTTCTAACTGGATTTCCCCGCACACCCTTTTCTTCGCGTTCCAGGTGGGTACCCCTTAGAACGTCTTTGTGTATATTTTCGTTCCTGCTATTTATATCTTGTAAGGGGTGACATGGACCTCCGGGTTTAATGATCGTCGCGGCGGGAGACTGGATGGGCGGTTCGCCTCTCCGAACAACAGTAGAGTTGTTTGGAGTATACGGGCGACGAGGACGGTGATCGTTGTGACCAGTCGGACGTCGAAAGGTGGGTTCCTTTCCCGACAGTTATTGAGTCGGGAAGCGAGGACAATTGGTAAGAGCAAAGGTTTGACACATTAAAATGTTGCTAACCCCCGCTTGTGCTTACGTTTTTATTATCACCACGTCGATGGCGACTAAGGGTCGCTGTGTTCGACGACACACCATGATCTGGGAGACGGCTGAGGTAGGTGCTCGGTCTGGTTTACCGAGGTTGGTGCTCGGTTCGGTTAACCGAGGTTGGTGCTCGGTCGAGGCTCTTGTTTTGCTACACGCACACCGGCGGTTTGGCCACCGCGAGGGTGTGCTTTTCCGGAAAAGTGGTGCGTTGACCCGTGTACCCCACGTGATGGTGACGTTAGGAATGGGGGCCCCCGTGGGTGGGGGGTGTGAGCGGTGATGCCGAGGCGGGTGCTCGGCGGCCGAGGCAGGTGCTCGGCAGGGGTTCCGAGGCAGGTGCTCGGTGTGGTTGCCGGGGGAGGTGCCCGGTTTTGTTTGCAGAAGGTTCTGCAGTGTATTGTTTGCACGGGGTTCTGCGTTGTATGGGTTGCACAGGGTGCTTCATTGTTGATTGCTCTGGTTCTTATCATGGTTTGCCTTACTTTAGCCTTTATTGCTTTTATTATTATTTCTGGTCACTGACTCCCCACTCCGTGACAGGTTCGCCCAGTCCATCCAGGGTCGAGCGCTAGGTCGTTGGTGAGGCCGCGTGAGCGATCTTCTGGCCCCTTTGGGGCCACAGATACGGTTTGCTTTACCTTCCTTGTTCATTTCATTACGCATTGTAGCTAGTTGTGGATCGCGATACCCCCGTGGGATCGATGTGGATGTTGGGCTATTCGACAACCCTTTTGGATGGGTGTTTTGTTCTCACTTCTTGGCTTGGCCGCTTTCAAACTACAAATAAGGAACAAGAAAACTGTTGTGAAAACTGTTTTAAAAATATGGGTGCCGTGTGGGCACCGTTTTCAAATTCTGTGGATTTATGTGGTTTTGAAATTAGTTTTATTAAACCTGGTGTCGGGTGGGCACCGATTTCAAATTCTGTGGATTTATGTGGTTTCGAAAATAGTTTATTAAAACCTGATGTCGAGTGGGCATCGCATTCAAAACCCTGTGGTTTTATCCTTTCAAAAATAGTCGGCCTCTTTATTACTTGTGGAAATTGATTGCATGTTGTTGAAAATGGTTGTATGTGATTGGCAATCGGTCTAGTGTGGTTAAAGGCATGTTTATGTGAACTTTGTAATCAGGACGCCGTGCATATACAAAGGAGACTCTGGCCGTTTGCAGAGTGAATTTGTATATGCGGCGGGTCTGGGCACGCACCGGGGGAGATTGGTTTCAAAAAAATATATATATGTAAAATTTTGGGAGCATCGGTGGCTACCCTTCCGCGCGTAAAAACCCCTGGGGCGTGACAGATTAAGATGGTATCAGAGCGAAGCAACTCTAACCACAGTAGACGCTGTCCAACATCCACGGGGTATGTCATCACTAGCTACTAACCAATGAAATGATCAGGATATAGATGCGTAGAGACGCGAGAGTGCGGAATTGTTAAGTCTGTGTTTTTGGTTTAGCTCGGGTGGTGTGTTTGTGTTGTCGGGTTGATTTGGAGGTTGGGGTCGGGGCCGGCTGCCACCGGGGCCTTGATGGTTGCTATGAATCGGTGGATTAGGCAACCAGCACAGGACACGGTGGGTCTGCTAACGGTGTTCATGCACTTGCTGCGGCTGTTAGTACCGCAGATCGTTGCGACGGCTTTCGTTTTCCCGAACCCCTTTCCTCCGCCGACGTTCTGGTCATTGTTAGTAACGGTGGCGGGTGGTAGTGTAACCCACCGGTGTTTGTTAGTGTGTCGGCCGTTTTGTCGGTCGTGAGTAACTGGATAACCTTTTGTCTAGGTAGTACCTTCTGGGTCTTCGGGTGTTAGGCTACAGCGGCTAGTCGGCCGATTCGTTTTGCATCTTGGGCAAGGTAGGGGTGGGAGCGGGGACTCTTCCCCTACGGTTGTTACCCATAGTTCGGCTTTTTACTGTAGGCGCTGCGATGGTTGTAGAGATCGACGTGATGGGGGTCTTGGGGTCCCCCTTTGGATTGAAAAAGGAGACCCCCAGGGCTAGTAAATCTTGTTCGTTAGGGCTCGATTTTGGGTTGGAGAAGCTGTGTCTCGCTTTACACAAGTGCGCGGGAGTGGCGACTTCTTATTAGGAGGTTTAGCTTTGGACGCTGGGTGATGCCGGTAGCTCTGGGTCGAGTTCCTGCGTTCTGCACAAGAGGGTCGGTTAGGTTATCCTACAGGTGGGTGAGCGCGTGTTCCCTCGAGTGCGCCTGGAAAACCTGGGCAACCGTTTTGGACAGGTCTTTCTCGCTGTTTTCGTTGCATGTTTTCTTTTCAACCCGTTAGGTTTCGGATGGGTAGTCGATTGTACCCGGGGGCCTCTGTTTGAGGGGGGCTTTGAACTTAGAAGTCCCTAGTGGGGGGTGTTACTGTTTGGTTTGGAGTTTTACCGCTCGATTCGATGCTCGGTGCTTGGAGGACCGAGCGTTAGTGGTTAATCAGAGAGTCGCACCTCGTCGGTGCCGGGACGGAGGTAGGACCTGACCTTGTGAGTTTTGTCGCCAGCCTCCCGTGACTAGGGCTTATTTATGAGTCTTAGTTGTGAGCATTTTGGGTCGTTGATCTCGTGAGGCAGGTGTGGGTCATGGGGATCTGTCAACTGCTTGGAGCTTTGGCACTGGTCACTTTCGGCTAGGATGCCTTGTACGCAGTCCTTTCCGTAGGGTAGACCTTGTGGTAGACCTTAGAGCTGAAGCCTAACTCTGGTTTTGACCGTCGCCCGGTCAGACGGACCGTCGGAGCGGGCAATCCGGGACGGTGGATATGCTCCAAGCTTGTGACTCGTGTTGGTGACGGGTGGAGGTGGCCCGTGTTGGTGACGGGTGGGAGCGGTCCGTGTTGGTGACGGGTGAGTTCGTTGCTCTCGGGGGAGAGTTTCTGGTAGTTAGTAACCCAGCCTGCTTAGCTGGCACCTCTCGGAGCCTCGTGAGGGTGTTAGTGTGATCTTTCCCTTGTTGTCGGGTTGGTTGTGTTTGGCTTTTAGGGGCTCTTCGGTGCAGGTTGGGAGGTATGACTCGGGTGCCTCGACGCATTGCGAGAGGTCGTCCTCTCTTTCGAGCTTCTACCAGGCACAACTAAGAGACATTCTAGACAGGGAGTTCATCAAGCCGAGGGTGTCGCCTTGGGGGCGCACCCGTCCTCTTCGTGCGAAAGGAGGACGGAAGCTTACGTCTGCACTTCGACTACATGGAGATAAACAAGGTTACAGTGAAGGACAAGCCCAGGATTGATGACCTCTTCAATCAACTGAGAGGAGCACTTGCGGGTTACTCTCTGGAATCTCAGGTACCAGAAGCTGTTTGCTAAGTTTAAGAAATGTGAGTTCTGACCTCTCTAAGTGGGCTTTTTGGGGCACATGGTGTCAGCAACGAGGATCGCAGGGAATGTGAGCGGAACTGCCTGACACACGATTCGAAACTGGCAGCAGTCGTCTTCGTTTTAAAGCGTTGGAGACACCACCTTTTGGAGTTCATCGTGATGTGTTTTCGGATCGCCAGAGCCTTAAGTTTGGTTCACATAGGAAGAGTTGCCTTGCGACAGAGGCGTTTGTTGCAGTTGCTGAAGGACTCGACATATCCATTCAGCATCACCCCAGAAAAAGCAAGTGTAGGAGCGGATGTCTTGAGCGGGAAGGGTCAAATCGAGGGGAAATCGATAAGCGCGATTACTCAGCAGGGCCGGTACGGTCGCGCGACTCTTGTCCTTGATGGCCAAGCCAACCCTATTAGAGAAATCCTGAAAGGCCAGAGGACAGGCGCACAGATACAGCTTGTTCGAGACAAATCCCCCGGACCACGTGAGCGACTTTTCGGCGAGTGCGAACGGCACGATACATTTTCGAGGGCGGAATTGCGTTCCCGAGCTGCCAGAGTTGAAGGAAGAGATATTGTCCGAGGCACACTGCGCTCCCTATGCGGCGCATCCAGGTGACACGAAGATGTACAAGGACCTCAAGCAGAATCTTTGGTGGACTAAACCGAAGGGGGATGTAACACGGTTCACTGCCCGTTGTTTGGATGATTAACCAGTAAAGTTCGAACATCAGCGCCCGGCGGGGGAAAACTACAATCTCTACCTGTACTAGAGTGGAAATGGGAGCGAATCAGCATGGAATCCGTCACGGGTTTTCTGCATCGCATCAAGGGCACGATGCAGTTTAAGTCACAGTGGAGCGACTAACGAAGTCAACTCTCTTCCCACCCATTCGTATGGCGTGGACTAGAGACACTCGGCTGGTGTCGAACCTTTGGCAAAGTCTACAGCGAGCTCTAGAGACTAAACCACACTTCAGCACGGCGTTTCACCCCCAGATCGACGGACAGCCCGAACGAGTGATCCGGATTCTCGAAGTTATGTTTCGAACCTGCGTACTTGATTGGGATGATGGATGATCACTGCCGTTGAGCTTGGAGGGGACGTGAGCTTCGATGAAACACAGGTGCGCATCTCAGTACGAGAGGACAAAAAGGATTGCGCAACCGGACGACCCCCTATGTGAAGGTGCTGTGGAGCCACCAGGAAGAACGTGAAGCGACTTGGGAACTGGGGTCAAAGATGGAGGAGGGCTACCCAGCTTCATTCGTTGCAGACCAGGGTTAAGTTTCGAGGACGAAACTTGTTTTAAGAGGTGAGTGATGTAGAGTCCTGGCATTCCAATGCTTTTGAACACCCTCTTTTTGTGGCAGAGTTGTTGGGAAAATCTTTCACTGTGTTTTCTGCAATGGACTGGCCTGGACCGCGGGCATTTTTCTGCGATTGAGCTCGCAAAACGGAGGACGGCAAAGCGAACGGATTCGAATTCCGACTTACGGATCTCCCGGAATGAGGGTCAAAGCGTTTGCTTTGAGGGGTGCATCGGAATCCGTGCTAAGTGGCTGGCACGCTTTTCGAGGCGATCGGACTTTCATCTTTTTATGTCAGTGGGTTATTTTATCTTTTGGGTGGTACCTCGACCTTTCAGTTTTTCGTTTAGGGTCCTAATTTAATTTTTTTCAGTTGACTAAGGAGGGATTGAAATTCGAGAATTTTTGGACTGATCGTCGGGGTTTGCGAGTATTTTTAGGTGGTAGAGCTCGCAAAACGGAGAACGGTGGCGCGATCGGATTTGTTTTCCGACTCCGGGATCTCCCAGAATTTAATTTTGAAGTTTGGACCCCTTTTAGGCGCTCCGGGATCCGTGCGAGCGATTGACACGCTTTACGAGACAATCGTAGCCGTTGGTTTTTGTTTCGGTTATTTTAGGGTTTCCTTAAAACCGGGAGCCGTAGGGTTTTTCTCTTGACGGCTAGGGTTTAAGGCGGCACTTTTAAGAAAGAAAAAGGGAACCCCAATTCATATTTCCTCCCTTTTCAACCGTGGGCGTGAGGAACCGAGGCGGCGAGACGGGGAGAAGGAAGGACGATCGCACGCCCTGCAAAACCCGGCGAACGAGAGCGGGACGATCCTCTTTCTTCCTCCCTTACCGGCGAAAACGAGTTTTTCGAGCGCATGGTGGGCGTGTTCTAACTGGATTTCCCCGCACACCCTATTCTTCGCGTTCCAGGTGGGTACCCCTTAGAACGTCTTTGTGTATATTTTCGTTCCTGCTATTTATATCTTGTAAGGGGTGACATGGACCTCCGGGTTTAATGATCGTCGCGGCGGGAGACTGGATGGGCGGTTCGCCTCTCCGAACAACAGTAGAGTTGTTTGGAGTATACGGGCGACGAGGACGGTGATCGTTGTGACTAGTCGGACGTCGAAAGGTGGGTTCCTTTCCCGACAGTTATTGAGTCGGGAAGCGAGGACAATTGGTAAGAGCAAAGGTTTGACACATTAAAATGTTGCTAACCCCCGCTTGTGCTTACGTTTTTATTATCACCATGTCGATGGCCACTAAGGGTCGCTGTGCTCGACGACACACCATGATCTGGGAGACGGCTGAGGCAGGTGCTCGGTCTGGTTTACCGAGGTTGGTGCTCGGTTCGGTTAACCGAGGTTGGTGCTCGGTCGAGGCTCTTGTTTTGCTACACGCACACCGGCGGTTTGGCCACCGCGAGGGTGTGCTTTTCCGGAAAAGTGGTACGTTGACCCGTGTACCCCACGTGATGGTGACGTTAGGAATGGGGGCCCCCGTGGGTGGGGGGTGTGAGCGGTGATGCCGAGGCGGGTGCTCGGCGGCCGAGGCAGGTGCTCGGCAGGGGTTCCGAGGCAGGTGCTCGGTGTGGTTGCCGGGGGAGGTGCCCGGTTTTGTTTGCGCAAGGTTCTGCAGTGTATTGTTTGCACGGGGTTCTGCGTTGTATGGGTTGCACTGGGTGCTTCATTGTTGATTGCTCTGGTTCTTATCATGGTTTGCCTTACTTTAGCCTTTATTGCTTTTATTATTATTTCTGGTCACTGACTCCCCACTCCGTGACAGGTTCGCCCAGTCCGTCCAGGGTCGAGCGCTAGGTCGTTGGTGAGGCCGCGTGAGCGATCTTCTGGCCCCTTTGGGGCCACAGATACGGTTTGCTTTACCTTCCTTGTTCATTTCATTACGCATTGTAGCTAGTTGTGGATCGCGATACCCCCGTGGGATCGATGTGGATGTTGGGCTATTCGACAACCCTTTTGGATGGGTGTTTTGTTCTCACTTCTTGGCTTGGCCGCTTTCAAACTACAAATAAGGAACAAGAAAACTGTTGTGAAAACTGTTTTAAAAATATGGGTGACGTGTGGGCACCGTTTTCAAATTCTGTTGATTTATGTGGTTTTGAAATTAGTTTTATTAAACCTGGTGTCGGGTGGGCACCGATTTCAAATTCTGTGGATTTATGTGGTTTCGAAAATAGTTTATTAAAACCTGATGTCGAGTGGGCATCGCATTCAAAACCCTGTGGTTTTATCCTTTCAAAAATAGTCGGCCTCTTTATTACTTGTGGAAATTGATTGCATGTTGTTGAAAATGGTTGTATGTGATTGGCAATCGGTCTAGTGTGGTTGAAGGCATGTTTATGTGAACTTTGTAATCAGGACGCCGTGCATATACAAAGGAGACTCTGGCCGTTTGCAGAGTGAATTTGTATATGCGGCGGGTCTGGGCACGCACCGGGGGAGATTGGTTTCAAAAAAAAATATATATGTAAAATTTTGGGAGCATCGGTGGCTACCCTTCCGCGCGTAAAAACCCCCGGGGCGTGACACCAACAGTCCAGCTAACCCGCTCATCCTGCCTCGAGATCTATCTACTCATCCGTCCTCTCTCCTCGACCAGCCGCTGAAAGCCCAGCAGCACCCGCAGAAGACACTGCAAAATAAGGGAGAAGAAAAAGAGGAAAGAAGAATGGGGGTGAGAACTACTAGTAAACCAGTAGCCTCCCCTAGTGGGTAAAACCTCAAACTCTGACGCACCCACTAGGTCTACCAGAGGCAAAAGGAAAGAAGAGTGGTAAGAAATGAAACTGCTGAAAAAGGGAAATCTACCACTACTATGCCTCTAAAATGCAGTCCTAAACTGGAATAACCGTATGTAACAGTAACCAACCGTCCCAGATGAACCCAATCTGTACCGCCCTCATCATCGGGCAAGTAAGCCGCGCCGATGTGATAGCAAAACTCCTGCTGCCGCCCTCATCATCGGGCAAATAAGCCACGCCGATGTGATAGCAAAACTGTCAATAACTGTCTGGCCCCAGCCTCCGGAGGGGATCTCGAGGGGAGCGACCCACACGAGGAAAGCATCACGGGGCAATAACCGCGCCGGTGTGATAAGTATCAAAAGCAGGACTGGATCACAACTATAAAGCCCCAGTGGAACACACCCCTCCACTAAAAGAAACTGATCCCCAATCTGATGCATAAGTACACACACGGTCAACCGCCCAATATCCACGGTAGCCGCAATACCCACTGTCAACAACCAAGCCCAACAACCGACACCCGGTCAACCGCCTACTATCCGCGGTAGCCGCAATAACCCGCAATCCAAAAATCGGGTAAAATGATCCTTATCCGGTCAACCGCCTACTATCCGCGGTAGCCGCAATACCCCACAATCCATAATCAAACACAACCTGTCACCGACCCTCAGGTCCCTGCTACACTATCCCAAACCCCTGCTCGAACCCGAGCAACCAGACTCAAAGGTCTAAATAAGAAGGAGAAAAGGAAACAAACATGGTTTCTCCTAAGTCAAGTCCCAAAATGATAGTGCAGCAATAAAAAGTGTCCTATCTAGATGACAATACAGGCATGCATATGTCCTCAAGAGCGATGAAAGAAAGTGTGACAAATAGTGGTTCCACATGTGTATCAATTAATAGCTCCGCATGGATATAACCATCAACATGCTAAAATTATTATTCAACCACACATGTCTGTAATCCCTGATCCATGATAAATCACCAAAGTGGTACCCGCACATAGATATGTCATAATGTCTCAACAATTATCCAATTAACCCACTTTCATAAAATCTATGTGCTAACATGGCATGCTAATTATTACTATTAAAGTATCCCAATAATCCTGTTCCAACATGCTATGTCCACCAAAATAATCTCACATAAATCATCCACCTATGCATGTACAACAGATCCTCAAGTGGTACTCTCCCACAAGACATTTCATATTATCCCAACATGAAAGTAAATTCCACATGCAAGGTTAAGTGCTAATATTCTATCCATACAAACATGTATAAGTCCTAACCACTATCAGATATCCACAATAGTACTTTCCATATGATAGGCTCACAATTATTTTACTTTAAGCATGCATGTCCATAGTTGATCATTCAATGTAACCAAAGAGAGGATCTCTCTAATATTCCTAGGGGTATGTCAGAAAATGAGGAGTATAGCAACCACCCACCTCGATCGCTAATTCCAAGTCCAAATAGTGCTCTCGCCCAAACAGATAAGCCGCCGCAATCACTGTACAAAATTCCCAAAAGAACATACATAATTAATCATACAATGCTCCAATAAAATCTGTCCAAATACAACAGTCCAATGTTTCCCTGTTTTCACCTGCGAAAAATGCTCGGAAAATTTCAAGAAAAATACTTCACGATCCTCGCGACGAACCGGTCGAAACGAATACCTGCACGTTCAAAACCAAGTTTCCTACGCTGAGGAACAAATCCGACAAGAGAACCACCTCGAAATAAACTGCTCTCAAAAACTGTAGCAATAATTTCTGTACACAGAGATTTTTCACCTTCGAAAAATATTCAGAAAAATCTTAGAAAAATCCAGGAGATTCCTTGCGAAATTTAGATGAAAAACGCCTCGTGAAACGCCTCGATCCGATGCCTATGCACAAAGATATGGCCGAAATACCACAGTGCTGTCCAAAAACTCCGCCCAAGAAAAAGGGTCAAAAGAAAGCTCGGGAAACTCCAAGATAAACTCAAAACGAGGGAAAACTCAAGTCATGAAGATCGTAGCCCTACCTGCCGTGAAGCCAACGGCGCAAAAATCAAAAAAAAAGGTGGTCGGAGTAAGCCGGGGGAGTCCTCGGACCAAAACACGACGAAGAAGATCACAAACGAACGAGCGTCGCGCCGCGCCGTAAAAATGAAAACCTTGGGATGCGTGCCGCAGAAAAATTTGGGAATCTGTAAATAGAACCGGCTCTAGGAGAGGAGGAAAACTCGTGAAGAACACACTGTGAGAGGATGAGCAGGAAAAGAGATCAAGGCTGTTGTTCTCGGCCTTTATATAGGCTGGGAAAAACAATTGGAAAAATAACCAATAGGTCCCCAATTCCGGGCGCCCGGACTTTTCGGGCCGCTACAGTGTTGGGCCCGGCCCAACACTGTGCGGGCCCGAATGCCTCCTGGGCCTCCACGTCTCCCCACAACAGTGGACAGCCGCGCGGGCCATCCATTGCGCGACGCGTGGCCCAGTGCGGCGCCGACGCGTGGCACGCCCGAAGGCGGGAAACCGCGTCAACGCAGCCCACGTGCGCGCCTGCGCCCTCTGCACGCACGCGCCCCGAGGCCACCGACCCCTGCTTCGTGGACCCGGTTCACTGCACCAGCCTATCGCCAGCAGCCACGTGTCCTGCCCTCGGTGCACGCCGGCCCCGTGGACCGCGCACCTGCCCGCGCGCCTGCCCGCGCGCCTCCGCGCTGCCCGCGCCTGCTCCGCCGCCTGCCCGAGCCCGCGCCGCCGCGCTCCGCCACTGCCCCCCGCCGGCGCCGGAATCACTGTTCCGGCATGAACAGTAACCGATTGCGCAAAATATCAAGTAGGTAGTCCATTTTGACCGTTTTCGCGCGCTGAATCCGAATTTGAAGTCCGTTTTGCCAAATTCCAACTCTAAAAATTGCCGAAGGCACCCGAAAAGATGTTCTTAGCCCAAATTTCGCGCTGAGCCCAATTTTAATATCCACTTCGCGCGATACCACTTTCAAGGGTCCGACGAAGTCAACCGATCACCCATGTGATCCATTTAAGCTCTAGGTCCAACACTTGTGTCCAATTATGCACAAACACTTCCAAAATACTGTACAGGCTCCTCAGAAGTCACCAATGACTCTACCATAGCTCTGCAGAGATGCAGGTCATCACATCCTCCCCCACTAAAAGAAAGTTTCGTCCTCGAAACTAAAGTCATTCCTTGACACGGGACCTCAACCAAAAAGAGGGGGTAAATATCCAATCATCCACCACTCAAGCTCCCAAGGCTGTCTAATACCTCTTCCAGAGACGCGATGCAATCCTCGGGTCTCTAACGAGTACAAAATAGAGGCGGGCACTCTAGAAAACCACAACACCTCATCCAAGTACGGCTGGGCTAACCGCTCAAGCTACCAAGTAGTCTGCATCGGTACAAGCATCCGCTCCTCCCAGGGCCTCGAAAATCCAACCACAAGTCCATCGGCACAAAAGCTCGATCCAAGTGCCTCTGTACTCCTGAGGTATCCAATATAAGTCCCCCCAACTGATCCCGTAGCCTCTGATCTCTAATCCAAAACTGTCGGGATGTAGAAGCAATTCCCTAACTCTCCGGCATCAACACACAGCCATATGCAGTCGAGAAAACTAGTTTACAAATCCACCTTCAGGAAGACCCGGGACCCTTACAGCTGGTAAATTAAATCCTCCATGCTCGACAAGGGTGCTAGCTCCAGATGGTCACTTCATCTAATTCTCGGGGATCCACACAAAGCCGAAGTGAACCAACCATCCACAACTCGAATAGCACCGGCGCCCCCAAAGGCGACACACTTGGTCTGACAAAATTCCCAAAACATCGAATCCTGGAGTTCTGTCCTCAACTCCCAAACTAGTGACATGCTGGACAACTCCGATAGGAGAACAGCCGGGAACTCGCAACCAAAGGGGGTATCCCCGAGTCCCGGTGCCGCCGTAGGTCCCTCAACCACACCAGCCAACAAGGCTACTCATCCACTGCGAAACATCCGCCTCGCTCACGAAGTCAAAACCATAGAGGCGAAGATAACCCTCAAGCAACCCAGGTACACCAACACCTCCGGGCCTGGCTCCCCAAGAAAACTGTCCTCGCGGCATAATCAACCGCCGCGAAAGAAAACCGAACCAGCCAGCCCAACAAGTACCACAACAACATCCCGTAGCTGAGTCAAGACCATCAGGTCTACCGGCAAAATCCAGGACTCAAGCTGCACCGGGCAGGACCAACAACTCTCCTCCACGTGCCAAGCGCGATCGGGCAAATAAGCCTCCCGTGCACGTGATGACCATCCTACCCCTAACCCAAGCAATGAAGCAAAAGCATTACCCACCAAGAAGGGAATACTCCCGTATCAAAAGATACGAACCCAAGAGCCCGGAACAACTCAAACCTACCACCACACCGACCGCTGTAACCTATGTGCTCTGACAGTCTCGAAAATCCACTATCCTGGAAAAAAAAATCGGGAATACCTCATCCGACTGATCTGTCCTCCATCACCCGGCGCCAAGCGCCTCAATCAGCCTCGCCTCAGGCGGAAGATCCCAATCCAAAGGAACTACAATGCAAGGTTAAGTGCTAATATTCCCAAAAGAACATACATAATTAATCATACAATGCTCCAATAAAATCTGTCCAAATACAACAGTCCAATGTTTCCCTGTTTTCACCTGCGAAAAATGCTCGGAAATTTTCAAGAAAAATATTGTCACGATCCTCGCGACGAACCGGTCGAAACGAATACCTGCACGTTCAAAACCAAGTTTCCTACGCTGAGGAACAAATCCGACAAGGGAACCACCTCGAAATAAACTGCTCTCAAAAACTGGAGCAATAATTTCTGTACACAGAGATTTTTCACCTTCGAAAAATATTCAGAAAAATCTTAGAAAAATCCAGGAGATTCCTTGCGAAATGTAGATGAAAAATGCCTCCTGAAACGCCTCGATCCGATGCCTGTGCACAAAGATATGGCCAAAATACCACAGTGCTATCCAAAAACTCCTCCCAAGAAAAAGGGTCAAAAGAAAGCTCGGAAAACTCCAAGATAAACTCAAAACGAGGGAAAACTCAAGTCACGAAGATCGTAGCCCTACCTGCCGTGAAGCCAACGGCACAAAAATCGACAAAAAAGGTGGTCGGAGTAAGCCGGGGGAGTCCTCATACCAAAACGCGACGAAGAAGATCACAAACGAACGAGCGTCGCGCCGCGCCGTAAAAACGGAAACCTTGGGATGCGTGTCGCAGAAAAATCTGGGAATCTGCAGATGGAACCGGCTCTGGGAGAGGAGGAAAACTCTTGAAGAACACACTGTGAGAGGATGAGCAGGAAAAGAGATCAAGGCTGCTGTTCTCGGCCTTTATATAGGCTAGGAAAAACAATTGGAAAAATGACCAATAGGTCCCCAATTCCGGGCGCCCGGACTTTTCGGGCCGCTACAGTGTTGGGCCCGGCCCAACACTGTGCGGGCCCGAATCCCTCCTGGGCCTCCACGTCTCCCCGCAACAGCGGACAGCCGCGCGGGCCATCCATTGCGCGACGCGTGGCCCAGTGCGGCGCCGACGCGTGGCACGCCCGAAGCCGGGTAACCGCGTCAACGCAGCCCACGTGCGCGCCTGCGCCCTCTGCACGCACGCGCCTCGTGGCCACTGACCCCTGCTCCGTGGACCTGGTTCACTGCAGCAGCCTATCGCCAGCAGCCACATGTCCTGCCCTCGGTGCACGCCGGCCCCGTGGACCGCGCACCTGCCCGCGCGCCTGCCCGCGCGCCTCCGCGCTGCCCGCGCCTGCTCCGCCGCCTGCCCGAGCCCGCGCCGCCGCGCTCCACCGCTGCCCGCCGCCGCCTGCCGGCGCCGGAATCACTGTTCCGGCATGAACAGTAACCGGTTGCGCAAAATATCAAGTAGGTAGTCCATTTTGATCGTTTTCGCGCGCTGAATCCGAATTTGAAGTCCATTTTGCCAAATTCCAACTCTAAAAATTACCGAAGGCACCCGGAAAGATGTTTTTAGCCCAAATTTCGTGCTGAGCCCAATTTTAATATCCACTTCGCGCGAAACCACTTTCAAGGGTCCGACGGAGTCAACCGATCACCCATGTGATCCATTTAAGCTCTAGGTCCAACACTTGTGTCCAATTATGCACAAACACTTCCAAAACACTGTACAAGCTCCTCAAAAGTCACCAATGACTCTACCACAGCTCTGCAGAGATCCAGGTCATCACATGGCGTGCCCTAACTGTCCAAATTGGCGGTCTCGAGGCGTGGCAGTGCGGCGGAGCCTCCCGCTTCGTGGTCGTGTCGTATCGGCGCGGTTGGCAGCCGATGCATAGACCATTCCCACCTCAGGTTCGGCCGCGGCCTCTGGGCCGTTATGTTCTCGTTTCTGGCATCGACTTGCATTCTCTACTGTCGACGCTTCTGCGTCTTCGTCATGACCAACCCCTGCTAATGGGCCGGTCCCTTCGAGGTGAACCATTATTTGACCGGCGTGTCTGCCGATGGGTCCACCCTCCTCAAGTGCTCTCTGAGGATTTTCCTTCTCTGCCACGACTTGGGCCATGGCTAGATCCTGAGATCCTCCACTAGCTGGACACCCAGGGCATCGACTTTCCTCTCGGTGAGCTAAGAAAATTCCGCATCAGGAACCGAGGGGGTCGCTAGTGCCCCCGGTATCGTGCTTCCGTGGTAGGGAGGTCTTTGCTTTGGCCCCCACCAAGGGTGGCCGACTTGGTCTTTCTGTGCCCCCATCGGGCCAAGCCTCTGGTAGGGCCCGATCCGATACTTGCATTGTGAAGGCCCGTATGCCCGTCGCTCTTCGGCCTGTTGGCTGAAGTCTCTTCAAGGTGCCCCTAGGACCCGGCCCTCCTTATAGCCGCAGTGGGGACTCAGGTGTTGTGGCGGGGCCCGTGGCCCCTCATGGCCGGCTGGTGCTGGTCTCGGCCTCTCTCGGCCGTAGAACTCGCACAATACATTCCGGATGGGGAGGTATTGCTTGTCTTTCTTATCCTCCTCTTCGGAGGATTGCTCGTTAGACCCTTCAGCCGAATGTTGGTCCGGCTGGTGGTCGTGGTGGTTTGCGTCTTCGCCAGGGCCGGTGAAGGCGAACCATCTCTTTACCTCGGGCATATCGAGGAGAAGCACGTCCCAGTTTTCCTTGGTCATTTCGGCTTTACAGCGGATGCAGAGCCGAAGCATGTTTCGTGCTGACTTCTCTGTCTCGGGGAGCTCAGGGTCCTACGTCGGCTTCTTCTCTTTCGCATCAACCATGTTTACCTGGGGAGGAAAAGGATTAGTATCTATCTCTATATCTTTCTTATTTTCTTGGCCGGCAAAAATGAGCTGACCCTCATTAATTTCTTTTTGAATTTAATTTTTAAAGGCGACATATTCGCCTGTTCTATAGCTCCATGAATGGTGCCACTTGCAATACTTTCGGCGCCTGAACTCTTTATACGGAGGGATCGATTGGCCCTCCTAGAGCTTGATTCGACCGTCTGTGTGCAATCGATCGAAAATTTGATCGGTCTTGGACGTGCCGAAGGTGAAGGTGTTAAACGATGCATGAGCCTTGAACTCTCGGGTCTTGCTCGGCTTAAGCATTTGACATGTATAAGGCTCACGGCCCGATATCATTTCGGCCGCGTACACTTCGGCTTCCTCAGTCAAAGACTCGCCTTCGTTAGATCCGCTCGGCTCCCCTTGATCCGAGCCTTATTCGATGGAGAAGACATTATGCTCCTTCGATTTTTTCCAGTCTTTTCCGCAGCCCCATTTCGGTCGCCCTTCTTTATTATTATTCTGGAATTGCTCGTATTGAGCAACCTGGACTCCCAAATCAAAAAAATTAGAGAAATGACGACCCTCGAAATGGTCGCGGGTCTTGAAGTGGAGGCCGTTAAATGCAATTTTTGTGAATTCAGCCTTCAGCATCCTGACGAAGCATCGGTTCCTCGCCGTCTTGAAACGGTTGAGGTATTCCTCGACTGTCTCTCCAGCATTCTGCCGATATGATGCTATATCGACAACCGACAGCTCGAGCACAACCCGATAAAACTGCTCGTGGAACTTTGCTCTAGCTCGTCCCAATCACGTACGGAATTGTGAGGCAGACTTGTGTACCAAGAGAACGCTGTTTTGGCTAATGACATGCTGAACAACCTTATCTTCAAAAATGGGTTCGCGGTCGCCTCTCGGCATTGGGTCGTGAACCGAGCAATGTGCTCGATTGTATTCTCAGATTCTTCGCCTTAGAATTTATCAAACTTCGACATCTTCCAATTGGCCGGGTACAGGTGGTCCGTATTTATATAGGCAGGCTACGGAGATCTGAACACTGGCCGAATTGCCGGCCTGGCCTCTGTGCCAAAGGAATTTCGGATGATCTCCTCCACCTGGGTGTGGATTTCGACAAGCCCTACCTGGGATACCAGGGCTGCCGGCTGTGCCGGTGGAGGTGGCGACTCGAAATGGTCGGCCTGACTCTGAGGAGGTTCCTGGGCAGGGACCTGTCCGCCGTTCCTGCCCCCAGCCTGAGGTTGGAAGACTGGCGGTGGGGGAGGCAGATGAGTCCCCTAATAGTTCTCTAGTTGATGGCTGATGTTTTGTCCCATCGATCTTGCTCCAGTCTAGAACGGAACTGTTTGCGGCTGTACTGACCCCAACGGCTGCGCCGCTTGATAAATAGCCACCGGCGGTGCATCTTCTTATGGTTGCACCGTCGGCATTGCCGACGCCATCGGGATCGATTGCGTCGGCAACGGCTGGGGTAGTGTGGAGGTGAACCCTCCATTATACGGATCGTTTCGGGCTAGAAGCTGCCCGATTCGCGCCGTATTTTCGTTTAAGGTCGATATCGCGGCCAATACCGAATCCAGGCGAGCGCCTTGCACTTGGCTACTTCTTTCGAGAGACAATTGGGTCCTCTTGAAAGACTCTAACATTCAGGTTATTTGTCCGAATAACTCTGACAGGGTCGGCTCCTGTGCTGCCGACCTCCCGCTGGTCTCAAGAATCTCCGGTAGCATCGATGGCGGTTCATCCCCGTGTCTGTGGCTACTGGCCTGGTCGTTCCCCGAGAGTCTGGGAACGACTCTATTTCTGAGACTCAAGCTATTGTCTTCTGACATTTTTATCGATAGGACAAAGGTAAGAGTTTACCTGAGTGTCCCACAGGGCATGCCAAAAAGATTGTTGGGGCCAAAAAGAGCCGCTGACCTTTGACCAGGTATGGTCCGCGATTGGCCTCTGAGTTGACCCTCTGGATGTGATGCGCCGCGTGCCAAACGATTGGGCCGAGAAGGGATATGCTCAACTGGATTCTTCCCACTCAAACTTTCGACAGAGCTCGGCCTAGACGAGCCGAACCAGGATTTGAAAACAGGAATTGACATGGCCTGAACAACTGATTAGAAATTGTATTGCTCGAGGAAGGGTTACAGGGTGACAATTATAATTAGAACTACTCCTAGGAAAGCTGTAAGGAAAGCAATAAATGCGGGTATGAAAAGCTAGCTAGGAAAGCAGTAATGAAAGCGATAAACTTAGTTTAGGAAAGTTGTAAATGCAGATAATGAAGGTATTGAAAAGCTGGGGTGGTTGCTGGCTTACGAGGTTGCAGGACCCATTTTTCTAAATGGTTCGATTATTTATACTCGTTCGAACCAAGCATATGATCGCCGTTTTGGATAATCAGCGTGACTTAAGGGTAATCCTCGCGTATTTCTTAACTATTTTTTTTTTTGAGTTGATTCTCCTCGGTTGGATAGTATGTCATGCCCCGGAGGTTCTAAATGAGCGGAAAAACGTGTATCTTTTTTTTTTTGAAATTAACCTCGCCACCGGTGCGCGCCAGACCCGCCACATATGCAAATTCAGTCCACAAACAGACGGAGTCTCCTTTGTATATGTACGGCGTTTCAAACACGACTTCATACTTTAACCATGCAGTCACAAAGCAATCAAAAGGAGAGATCACACTTAATCATAACTATAATTACCACAACCAGGTTCTAAAGGATAAATCCATAGGTTTGAAAAACAGTGTCCACACGATACCTGATTTTAAAAACGTTTTCACAATCTCTTTTAGGCGGCAACATAACTTGAAAGGATAAATCCACGGGTTTGGAAAGCAGTGCCCACACGACACTTAGTTTGAAAACGTTTTCGAAACCATTTTGCTATTTGAAAACACGCCGCATACAAGTCTAAGAAAAACACAATTACAAGATGTCACCACTAAGTTAGGATCTCAATCCAACATCCACATTATTCCACTAACAAGCAAACGCAAGCTTACTAACCAAAAGCAATAAAAAGATAACCGAAAGTAAATAAATCGTTCGTCAGCCTCAAACGGCTAAGGTCCTCTAAACACTGTCTCACCGTCGTCCCGGTTCCCACCCCTGTTCAGACCTGTCACAATGTGGGTAGTCAGTGACAAATAAAGTAGATGAAAAATAGGTAAATGCTATAAATACTGTAATGAACAAACCGATACACCAGAGCATTCCACTTCCCCCTCATGAATCGCCATATTCCCTGTTAATATCATGCTGGGCACCTACCCCAGAGTTACTTCGCTCATTCCTTGGTGCTTTTAATCCCTCTACTGCCAAGAAGCAGTCGCCTCACCGTGAGGGGTCCCCATCATCACGCATTGTGGGGTACACGGGTCAACGTACCATCTTTCCAGAAAAATACACCCTGTGCGGTGGCCAGACCGCCGGTGTGCGTGTAAGCAATTATGAGCATATATGCCGAAACCGGCGTGTAATAAGGCACCGTGACCTTCGCCGCCACAGTTAGAAATAAAAAGCGGGATTCTCATGCAATGGGGTTAGACAGTTTACAAAAGATACATCTACTTTATTTTCACAAGTTACACGGGAACGACTATACACCGGAAATGCCAAAAAGTACCCACCTCGAAATGTGCTGACCGGAACTGTCACGCCCCGGGTCGAAACTGCGACCCGGGCTCGCCAACAGATCCGCCACCTATGCCAACCCGCATAGGCGAAGCGTCCTACCTGCAAGAAACGTAGTACAGCTAAACAGAATATCAGAGCTATATAAATAAGAATCTGCTGTATAACTAGAATCAACCACTGTACAACTGGAAAATAATACAATAAGTCTGACTCCCAAAAATGATAATCATACAATATCCTCATGTACAAGCTCTGGACTCAACCGGGAGGTATCTCTAATAAATACAACAGTGTACAGTCTCTCGGTACATAATATGTCCTCACTACATCAGTCTCTCAAAAGAGAAAAAAGTAAAACAACTAATCTGCTGTAGAACTCCTCTGAGGGGTACCGCTACTCTCCAACGACGGGTAGGGATCTATCTCGCGACTCTCACGCCTCGATCAACAATCGCAGAATCAGCAACATCCGCTAGGACTCTGCAAAACAGAGGAGAGGAAAGAAAAGGATGGGGAAACCCCCAGAGGGTGTGAGAACTACACCAAAAAGGGAGTTCCCAGTGGGTATCACCGCTAGACCCGACGGTCTGCCCACTAAGTCCTCAAAATACAAAAAAAAACTAACCAAAGCCGTAAAGACTGAAAAAGAAGGAAGCTGGAGACTCTCAACAGCTATCAAGCCTCTAAGCCTGCTAAACCTGCTTATTCCTGCCATGCCTGCCATGCCCGCCTATGCCTGCTATGCCTGCCATGCCCGCCTATGCCTGCTATGCCTGCCATGCCTGCCATGCCTACCTATGCCTGATAAGCCTGCCTATGCCTGCCATGCCTGCTATGCCTGCCAAGCCAGCCTATGTCTGATAAGCCTGCCTATGCCTGTCATGCCTGCTATGCCTGCCAAGCCAGCCTACGCCTGCCATGCCTGCTAAGCCTGCCTATGCCTGCCATGCCTGCCATGCCTGCCATGCCTGCTAAGCCTGCTAAGCCTGCCTATGCCTGCCTATGCCCGCTAAGCCTGCCTATGCCTGCCATGCCTGCCTATGCCTGTCATGCCTGCCATGCCTGCTAAGCCTGCCTATGCCTGCCATGCCTGCCATGCCTGCTAAGCCTGCTAATCCTGCCTATGCCTGCCATGCCTGCCATGATCAACAACTCACAATGACCCTGGGACCACCGTATCACCAAACGGTTCCCAAACAACACTAGCACCGGTCTAAACACAGCTACTAGACTCCACTCGGTCCCCCTGACACGAGTGCAACTAAAAGCAAATGTCTGTAATAAACCCAATCTAATGCCACCAGTAAAACTGGTACTGCCTGCTGTGCCTGCCAAATCGGGTATGCCAGCCTACGCATAACACCGATAGGGGATGGGAGTCTCAAGGACTCGAAGTCTGTAAATCGCACACTCCGGAGTGGCACTCGAGGGGAGCGACCCACACGAGTAAAGTACCTCAGTAACAAGTATCATAAATCAGCAGGACTGGATCATGACTCTGATCAAAGTGGGAAAGCCCAACCACTAGAGAAAGCCGTGGTTCTCAATCAGATGCAAAAATACTCAAATAGTGGGAAACTCTGTCCACTAGAGAAATTAGATACCCAATCTGGTGCATAAATAAATGTCCGGTCAACCGCCCAGTATCCGCGGTTGCCGCAAAGCCCCACCACTAATCCAACCTGTCCCAGACACAAAGTCCCGACTACACTACCCAGAACCCCTGCTCGAACCCGAGCAACGCAGATCACCTGACTAACAAAGAAGGAGAAAAGATAACATGGTTTCTCCTAAGTCAAGTTCCAAAAGTAGTGCAGCAATAAAAGATGGCCTAACTACTTGTCTATGCAAGCATGCTTTGTCCTCAGAAACAATAAAAGTGGGTGAAACATATATTAGTAAAGCATGCTAAAATATTCCTACTATGGCATACTGACCTCATCCAAGTAGGTCATTCCTTGCTTACCTCTCGCTCAAATCGGTTGTACAACAATATGCCTGTTATCAATCATAGAGGGGCGATATCCCCATATGTGCACTGGCATTCACCATGATATATAAAACTTATACAGTTACCAAGATTAAGCTTACCCACCTGAAGTGCTTAAACCAAGGCAAACCTGAGGTCGGTGGAGAGTGTAGGCGCTCACAGTCCAATTCTGCCGGAATTGCATCCTCGGTACAAGTCGCGAAAGCCTCGGCTCCAATCAGCTGAAAACACTCAAAATCCACAATCTTCAATTTTCTCCAGTTCCAACAGGTTCAGAAACAGTCGCGAACCTTCCTGGGTACAACAATAAGGTTCAAAATTACATTTTTATTCCAAAATGCCCAAGTACAAACAATTCTGTTGGAACAGTCCCAAAGATGCAGATTTTTCACCTGCAGCAAGAACTTAGAAAAATCCAACAAAAATACTGTCGCGTTCCTCGCATCGATACCTTCGAAACGAGTACCTGCACGCCAAATTCCGAGCCCCGTAGGCCGAGTTACAAATTCCACAACATAGGGCGCTCACAAACACACAACCATACGTCTGTATTTCCTTGTACAGATAAAGGAGAAAAATCTACCTCTGGGAAAGCCTCAGAAAAATCCAATAAAAATACGATGATAATCCTCACGTCGGAGATAAAAATCCGGCAAGGTATCGCTGTCCAGAAATTCCATCAGAAAATGGGGTCCCAGTAAACATGGAAAAACTCCTCGAAAAGTGTGAAACCAGGGGAAGAAGAAGATACCAAGATCGTAGCTCTGTCTGTCGCGGATCCAACGGCGCAAGAATCACCTGAAAAGGAGGTCGGAGTAGGCCGGGGGAGCTCGTGCACCGAAATGCGACGAAAGGGAACACAAATGGACGAGCGTCGCGCCGCGCCGCAAAAATGGAAACCTCGATAAGCGTGCCACCAAAAATCACTAAACTCTGCAGATAGATGTATCACAGGGAGAGGATCAACTTTGCTGAGGACCTCAAGTTGGTTTGAAGCTCGAAAATGGAGGAAAAGGGGAGAAAAGAAGGGCTCGGAATTGCTTAAATAGGCTTCAAAAAGAACAAATCAGAAAATGACGGCCATGTCCTATCTTCCGGGCGCCCGAATCTTTCGGGCCGCTACAGTGTTGGGCCCGGCCCAACACTGTGCGGGCCCGAATTCCCGTCGGGCCTCCACGTAGCCCGCCACACACCGCACACCGAAACCGCCCGCTAGAATTCCGCCACGTGGCCCGCCGAACACAACACACCAAGACCACCCACCAACATCGCGCCACGTGGCCCGCCGTGGTGCCGACACGTGGCGCGCCCGAGCGCGGGAGAGGCCGACAGCGGCCATGTGCGCGCCTGTGCCGCCGCCTGCCGCCTCTGCTTGCACGCGCCCCGAGGCGGTCAGCACCTGCTCCGTGGACCCGGCGCACTGTAGGTTTTTATGGATCCACAAGGATCTAAATAGGTACTATCAAACAACTAGAGGGGGGGTGAATAGGTGTAATATTTAAAAATCAATCTCAGTGCAAAATAAAAACCAATGCGGATAATAAAAACAGCACACCGAGATTTACGTGGAAACTCCAATCCAGGAGAAAAACCACGGGACCAACACGCAATAACAATCCACTAAGAAAAAGAAGAATAACAAGGTGATTACCGACTCCACGGACTCGACCCCTCCTTCAAGTTCTTCGGACCTTGCGCTCCACCGATTGCACGTCCACTGCACACGTTCGAATCCACGAACGCCACTCGAATCCACGAGCACACGTTTCGAATCCACGAAACGCCTTCAACACACCGAATCCACGGTGCTACGTCGAATCCACGACGCAAACTCAGCCGATAAAGAAATATAGGCTTCGATGGTGATCCTTTGCTTAGATTATCATTGAAGAACCGTAGAAAGAATTTCTAAGCAAAGTTTAGATCAATTCGACAAAAGATAGATCTTGGAAGAACCGTCGAATTGACCTAAAAGAGGCTAAAAAGAAGAACGGTAAAAACCTAGCCTCTAGGGTTGCTCTCGAGTGTTTTCTTAATTAATCGGTACCTCTTGAGAAACCCTAAGTGTCTATTTATAACCCTTGGAAACAAATTAGAGTCGGTTTAGGAAACTTTTTCCGAGATGACATTGTGTACCGGTACCAAATATTGTGTTCCGGTACTCAATGGTGCAAAACACAGATTTTTCTATTGTGTTCCGGTACGCGAGTCTGTGTTCCGGTACGCAATACAAATTTCAGAAAATTCTGTGTCGGGTTTGAGGAACTTCAAGTGTGGTTCCGGTACTCAATGTAAAAACTGATTTTTCCAAGATAAACTTTATCCAAAACAGACCAAGTACCGGAATCCAAACTTAAATTAAGTTGTAAGTTAAAACCAAGTTCCTAAAACCAAGTCTAAACCGGTTTTCATTAATTTCCTGTTTCCAATGATTATAAACGAACTTTAATCACCATGATCAATATTTAATCATACCTGAGAGTTGACTTGGGCTCATGTTGAATCTTCAATGAGTCTTCGAAGGCTGATTTGACAATTTGATCCCTTTAAGACTCCGACTCAACTCACTGACTTGACTCACGAAATATGCCAACACCAAAATGCCGTAACAATCTCCCCCTTTGGCAATTTCGTGACAAAACCCAAAAATACATAAAAACGCTCAAGTCACTCATCTTAAACCAAAAATTCGAAATTCAATGTCATCACCAAAACATTGATTTTCTTTGCGTGAAAGATCCAATAAATACAAAATTACATTTGAACCAAACAGTCCTAGAACATACTCTATGACTTAGGACTTGGAGTCTTAAAGTGATGTAATTCCTGCAACACAAAACTCCAAACAAAATCAAACGTTAGTCGTTAGAAATTAAAATCCTACATTTGATTCGTCTTCCATTTGGTTCTTTTGTTTTTCCAGCTTTTTGTTTTGTGGCTCTTTCAATTTTTTCTTTATCTCCCCCTATCTTGAGCATCACCAATCTTGAGCATCACCAACATGTTCTCCATGTTCTCCCCCTGTCTTGAGCATCTATGTTCTCCCCCTTTGTGATCGTGTTCTCCCCCTTTGTGATACGATCATTATTTTCTGTTCTCCCCCTTTTTGTCACAAATTGTCAAACAGTCAAAATAGACAAAAAGAAAACATACTAGAAGGATAAGTACTTAGTTACATGCCCATTAGAGTTCTTGTTCATCACAAAGTGAAAAGAAACAAAAACAAGAAAGAAATCACTCATCCTGATCTGAATCATCATCATCATCATCATGTGATGTTGGTCCATGAGATGTACTCGGTGCAGTTGCTCCAGTGACCACATCATCATGTTTGCACCCAAGGATATCGAAGATTTTCTTTAAACCATCCTCAAGTTTCTTGAAGCCTTGCTCCATCCTTTGCTCCATCCTTTGCTTTAATGAACGAACATCCCGATGCAAGGTTTGAAGAGTTACGATCTCATCCTGTTCAGGAGATTCTTGTCGAGGCGGTGCGCTCGTAGTCGCTTCGCTTGCATAGCCCTTTGTGTGTCCAAATGTCTTTAAAGTGCTAACTGACTTGGCTAACGTGATTCCATCGATTGAGCCTAAGCCGTAGTCAAATTTGGTACAAGAAATGTCAACACCGTGATCTTCCAGAATACGAGTAATCAAGATTGGAAACGGTAGAAGGTCACGTTGCCTTGATCCCTCAATGACATGTACCATTTGCTGCCAAATTAAGAATGGAATGTTGATGTTGATTCCATTTGCACTTTCCGGGTGACCAAGGAAAAAGAGAAGTAGCAATCGATCCCATCGAATCCTTTTGGTCCCCATTGTTGGCAATAAGTTGTAGCAGACGATTAAGGACAAAATGTGATATTCTGGTTTTAGGTCCTTTGATTCAACATATGACCTATTTGTGTGTGTCCCTGACTTGCAAATTGAATCCACAACAATGTCCCAATGGGTGTCATGCTGGAAATCACCATCTGTGTAGTAAAGACCAGAAGTATCAACAGCTAGCCCAAGGTTTGCCCCAATTACTGCTGGAGTAATGTCAAATTTGACGCCTCTAACTGTTGTTTCAATAATGAAAGCCCCTGTGTCATGGTCCTTTTGGAGTATGTCAGCTCTCATATAAAATTCCCTGATGATCTCAACACAAAAACCCATCTTAGGTTGAACTCTGCCAAGTGGCCGAATATGACTTCGTTCCAAAAGCCTTGCAAAGTCTGGCACCTCACGACATAGCTCATTAAAATTCACGTGTCGCTCTCCAATGCATGTGCGGTTTGCAAATCTGGCACGGCGTTTTGCACTCACATGCGTTTCGCTTTCATCAACATTTGATCTCCGTTGAGAGCGCTCGCGTATTACCGGTCCACCGGTACTTCTACGCGGAGGAGAATCTGCACTCTTATTTTTCCTTGGAGCCAAAGGTGCTTTCCCCTTTCCTTGAACTGATTCCTCTTCATATTCTGAGGAATGTTCAGATTCTGAGCTAGTTGAATCCTCATTGCGTGATCGTTTGGTAGCCTTTTTCTTTCCAGAACCGCGACCACGTTCACTTCCAGTGGCCATTAAGATCACTAGTGCAAGAAGCCATGAAAATGCCATTTCCTACAAAGAACACAATGCACTATGATTTAATCGTATAGGAAAGCTTAAACATGTCTAAGAAACATTCTAAACATGTCACAATTGATGATTCATCACTTAAAATCCATTTACATCAAAAGCCCTAAAATTTCAATTTTCTCTATGTTAAGAACACATGCAAATGATAGATTCAAGCATATAAGCATGGAAACATGAATCTAATTACATAAAAAGCAACCATTTTTGTTCTAAACATGAAATAGGGGTGATTTATACAAGAGATTTCAATTGGAATAAGGATCTACTCAAAAATCCCTAAATAAAACATCAAAACCTAAAAACTAGGGTTTTGAAACAAAAGAAACCAAGATTAATGAAGAAACTTACAAATCAAAGCAACAAATCACTTGATCTTGATGAAAAACCCCTTAGAGATGTTTTAGAGAGAGAGAGGAAGTGTTTTGAAATGGGAGAGATGAATTAAAAACCTTGGAGTTCCGGAATATAAAGAAATCCAGATCGCGTACCGGTACAAGTAGTCGCGTACCGGTACACAGTGCAAAAACCAAAAATCCTTCGTTCGGGTTCCGGATTGAAACTTCTGATCCGGATCCGCAATTTAGTTCCGGTACTAAACATGGAGTACCGGTACGTAAGTGAAAAACAGGGATTTTCATGATTCGGGATCCGGATTGGGTTTTTGATCCGGAATTTTGGTTCCGGTACTAAAATTCAAGTACGGGTACACCAGAGCCAAAAAGACAAGAATTTCTTGAAACAAATCCAAATTTTGAAATCTTTTCAAATACCGATTTGTATTCCATCAAGAAATCAATTTAAGTGCTTTAAACAACGAATTCACACAGATGCCATTCAATCCAATTAATTTCACAAAATTAAAAAGATTTACTCCTAAATCATGAAAAACAAAGATAAAACATTATAAACAGTTTTTCATGTTATATTCATCAAACACAAGTCATCAAAAATAATCTTGAGATCCAAACTCTATCAAGATGTAACGGATTTACAAAGATGACTTACGGAGATTTCCAAATGACATCAATCTTGAATTCTACCCTTTCAAATTGAGATAAGCACTAAAATACCTAAGGGTGGCTCTTTGAGCATCTTTTTTAACTATCCCACCTTATACCAACCAGGAGATTGTTCAAAATAAGAATTTTGAATTTAAATCTCCGAATGCTTCAACTAAAAATTTCAAAAATATTTTCCAAGCATCCATAACATGTGGTAGCTTCACACACAAACCGGACGGCCGGGGTGGCAGCTCTTTCCTACATGTGGTGGTAGTTTTCACACTCCTTTCGGATGTAACTCTTTCCACATCTTTTACAATTCATTTATTTACCCTTGTAAGAATGCAATCTCTTACGTGAAAGAATTAAATCCCAAATTTTAGTTTATCGGTTGTCTCACGTTTATCACAATGAATTCACACAACCGAGATAGATTAAGCATCTAAAGATCACACATGATTTCTAAAATTTGATGCTTATAACTATCAAAAACTCCTATAATGAAGTATCTTCAAGATTAAGATTATGGAGTAAAGTTGATAATCCAAATAATATTAATTTGGAGTGAATGAACGTGAAGCCCTTTTTATTCAATGCACTTGTTCAATAAAAACCCTTTTGTTCAAAAACAAAGTATAAAAACGAAGAGCATTGAAAAACATGTAATGCAAAGATTAAGAAAAAATATGAAGGGAAAACCAATCAAAGCATTACATACAGTCATAAGCTAATTAGAACTTAAGACAAGGAAAGATATCACCTTTCCGAATCCAAAATCGCTGGATTTTGGGTTGTCTTGATTCGTTGTGGCCGGGAGTTGTCCGCTTTGACTGTTGATCCACCTTAGGTCTTTGCCTCGCAATAATCCACTTGCATGATTGAAGTTGTGGCTCGGACCTTTGGTGGGTTGAGTGAACTCCTTTGACTTGATGTGTCTTTTGATTCCGTTGAGTCCGCTCTGTAGATGAAGTTGCCGAAGGATTTTTCTTTCTCTTTTTCGGGCAATTCTTTACCAAGTGTCCTTCAAGTCCACATAGGTGACAAGTTTTTCCTTTCAATTTCATTGTGGAACTTGAAGCATGCACAGTTTGATTCTTTTTAAATCCTAAACCAACCTTGCTTGCTTGACCTAATCCGCACATACAATCTAGTTTCTTGGAACCGGTTGAAAGCCTTTGTATGTCGGATTTGAGTTCATGAACTCGCTTGGTCAAAGCTTGGTTGGTGACATAAATTTCTTCAAACTGTTTTTCAAGAAAACCAATCTTGTCCATATATGATGTAGCGTTTGACTCCGATTGGTTTAGCTTTTCTTGGAGGATTTTATTGTTATCCAATAAAAGCTCTCGTTCCTCCTCGAGATCATGAAGTTTGATCTTTAACGCTTGATTCTCGTCTTGAACCTCAAGTCGTTGCTTCCTCAACTTCTTGATATGCTTGGCCATCTTCTTTGATTCCGCAAGAAGTTGTTGGTATGCCTCAACGAGTTCTTCTTCGTCCGACTCCCCCTCACTTGATGACTCTCCGCCGGTTGTTGATGTTTCATACAAAATCAAAGGAGTAGAGTCAGTGACTAAAGATGATAAACACAAATTAGAAGAGGGAATTTGAGAGGCATGAAAAGCAACAATTTTTTCTTTTTCCTCTTCACTTGAGGTCGATTCATCGAAACTAGAATCGTCCCAAGTTTTCGCTTGCAAAGCCTTCTTTTTATATGATTTCGGAGAAGGACAATCCGTTGAAATATGGCCGTAGCCTTTGCATCGATAACATTGGATTTCCCCTTCGAAATCATCTTTTTCTTTTTCTTTAGAAGGTTTTGCAACGCCTTTGAGTTTAGAGGATTTAGAACCCGATGATCCTTTAGATGGTTTCGTGGATGAAGATCCATCGGTTCGATTCTTCCAAAATTTCCGACGAAATTTCTTTGTGATCCGCGCCAATTGTTCTTCAAAATCGGCAAAAGAGATTTCATCGTCGGAACTCGATTCGCCATCTTCTTCCTTTGTTGATTTGAATGCAATACCTGTAAGCTTAGAAGAAGACTTGGAAGAAATTTGATTAGTAGGAAAAGTCATCTCATAAGTTTGTAAAGCACCTACTAATTCCTCTACACTCATCTCATCCGGATGACTAACGGTTTCAATGGCGGTAACCTTTGCCCTAAACCGTTCCGGAAGAGTCCGAAGAATCTTTCTTACAACTTTCGACTCCGGGATCTTTTCTCCTAAATTAGCACATGTATTAATTACATCTTGAAGTCTAGTGTAATAATCTGTAAACAATTCATGCTCTTCCATATGAATAGAGTCAAATTGACTTGTAAGCATCTGGAGCTTTTGAATTTTTACAAGATTAGTACCCTCATGTGTAATTTTGAGAATATCCCAAATTTCCTTCGCGGTTTCACACGCGGAAATTCGTGTGAACTCAGTCAAGGAAAGAGAATTAAATAAAGCGTTCATACCTTTCCCATTGTAAGAAGATCTTTCGAATTCCTCTTTGGACCATCTAGAGCGAGGTTTTGGGGTAGTAGAATTTCCTACTTCCTCAACAGGATGCACCCAACCGTATTCCACGGATTGCCATACCCGCTCATCAATTGCGATGAGAAAAGCTCTCATCCGCACTTTCCAATATGCATAATTGGTCCCATCAAAAAGAGGAGGTCTAAAAATATTACCACTTTCACCCGACATGATAGATAAACCTAAAACCCGCTCTGATACCAATTGTAGGTTTTTATGGATCCACAAGGATCTAAATAGGTACTATCAAACAACTAGAGAGGGGGTGAATAGGTGTAATATTTAAAAATCAATCTCAGTGCAAAATAAAAACCAATGCGGATAATAAAAACAGCACACCGAGATTTACGTGGAAACTCCAATCCAGGAGAAAAACCACGGGACCAACACGCAATAACAATCCACTAAGAAAAAGAAGAATAACAAGGTGATTACCGACTCCACGGACTCGACCCCTCCTTCAAGTTCTTCGGACCTTGCGCTCCACCGATTGCACGTCCACTGCACACGTTCGAATCCACGAACGCCACTCGAATCCACGAGCACACGTTTCGAATCCACGAAACGCCTTCAACACACCGAATCCACGGTGCTACGTCGAATCCACGACGCAAACTCAGCCGATAAAGAAATATAGGCTTCGATGGTGATCCTTTGCTTAGATTATCATTGAAGAACCGTAGAAAGAATTTCTAAGCAAAGTTTAGATCAATTCGACAAAAGATGGATCTTGGAAAAACCGTCGAATTGACCTAAAAGAGGCTAAAAAGTAGAACGGTAAAAACCTAGCCTCTAGGGTTGCTCACGAGTGTTTTCTTAATTAATCGGTACCTCTTGAGAAACCCTAAGTGTCTATTTATAACCCTTGGAAACAAATTAGAGTCGGTTTAGGAAACTTTTTCCGAGATGACATTGTGTACCGGTACCAAATATTGTGTTCCGGTACTCAATGGTGCAAACACAGATTTTTCTATTGTGTTCCGGTACGCGAGTCTGTGTTCCGGTACGCAATACAAATTTCAGAAAATTCTGTGTCGGGTTTGAGGAACTTCAAGTGTGGTTCCGGTACTCAATGTAAAAACTGATTTTTCCAAGAT
This sequence comes from Tillandsia fasciculata, assembly GCA_029168755.2. NCBI lineage: Eukaryota > Viridiplantae > Streptophyta > Magnoliopsida > Poales > Bromeliaceae > Tillandsia > Tillandsia fasciculata. Next base: position 73,433 of record JAQOTM010000159.1, on the reverse strand, counting down.
AAACTTTATCCAAAACAGACCAAGTACCGGAATCCAAACTTAAATTAAGTTGTAAGTTAAAACCAAGTTCCTAAAACCAAGTCTAAACCGGTTTTCATTAATTTCCTGTTTCCAATGATTATAAACGAACTTTAATCACCATGATCAATATTTAATCATACCTGAGAGTTGACTTGGGCTCATGTTGAATCTTCAATGAGTCTTCGAAGGCTGATTTGACAATTTGATCCCTTTAAGACTCCGACTCAACTCACTGACTTGACTCACGAAATATGCCAACACCAAAATGCCGTAACACGCACAACACCGCACCAATGACACTTCGCCACGTGTCACCCACGGTCCACCATACACCCACAACCTATTCCGTGGACCAAGACTGCTGACCCAACCAACCCCGCCATGCCACGTGGCCCGCCCCCCGGTGCACGCCTCTGCGTTGGACCGCGCGCCTGCCCGCGTGCCTGCCCGCGCGCTGTGCGCTGCCCGCCGCCGCTCCCGAGCCTGCCCGCCGTCGCGCCGCCGCCCTCCGCCGTCGCCGGAGCTGCCCGCCGGCCGCCGGAGTTACTGTTCCGGCGTGAACAGTAACCAGTGGCGAAAAGATCAAGTAAATAGCCCAATTTCATCGTTTTCGCGCGCTGAATCCAAATTTGATGTCCGTTTTGCCAAATTCCAACTCTAAAAATTGCCGAAGGCATCCCGAAAGATGTTCCTTTGTCCAAAGTTCGCGCTGAGCCCAAATTTAATATCCATTGCGCGCAAAACCACTTCTAAGCATCCGACGGGGTCATCAGACAACTCTCGTGATCCAGTAGACACTCGGAGTCCATCACTAGTGTCCAATTGGTGCACAAACACCACCGACGCGCCAAATAGGCCTCCAGAAGTTGCTGGTCAACCAGTAATCACATTGCGGGGATCCAGGTCCTCACAGGAACACCTGAAGCCGCAACATGCTCACAATCAGCACCCGGACCTAAGAAAGTCCCCCAAAAGAACAACACGTCAGACTGAAAAGTATTCTGTAAGATACGGAACCCAAAACCAAAGAGTACGATGAAAACCCGGCAACGGCGGCGGTAACGCCGCGCGACGGACGACGGGGCCGCATGCGGTACGGCCGCGTGGTCAAACTCCCCGCGCGCCGCTCGCGGGTGGCGCCCCGTGCGGCATTGGCCGCGCGGCGCGTGCGCTTCCTGCGGGCGGCACCCCGCGTGGCACCAGCCCGCGTGTGTGCCGTTGCTTGTGGGCGGCGCCCCGCGCGGCATTGGCAGCATGGCGCGTGCGCTGCCAGCGGGCGGCACCCCGCGCGGCGCTTGCCCGCGCAGGTGCCGTAGCCCGCGGGTGTCGCCCCGCGTGGCTCCTGCCCGAGCGGGTGCCGCAGCCCGCGGGTGGCGCCCCGCGCGGCACTAGGCCGCGCGGCGCGTGCCGCCTGCGGGTGTCGCCCCGCGCGGCACCAGCTCGCGCGGGTGTCGCAGCCAGCGGGCGGCGCCCCGCGCGGCACTAGGACGCGCGGCGCGCGCCGCCTGCGGGTGTCTCCCCGCGGGGCACCAGCCCGCTCGCGTGTCGCAGCCCACGGCTGGCGCCCCGCGCGGCGCGGCGGCGGCTAAACGGAAAATGACGAAACCCTAACGAATACCGAAAAAGGAACTTCGCTTACCACGATATCGTCGAAGAAGATGATCCGCTCACACTTCCGGCTCCAGCACGTTGATCGGAAGCGATCGGGCTCCTCCACTTTCTTCTTCTCTCCTTCTTTTTCCTCCGGTTAGGATTTTCTTTCCTCTTTTCTTTCTTTTCTCTCCGGCTAGGGTTTTCTCTTTTCTTTTCGGGAAGAACCGATTTTTCTCTTGGTACGTACCGTAAAACCCACATCCGGGTATTTAATATTTAAATAATAATTATTTAATCGTAAGAGATAATTTCTTATTCCCTCGAAAAATATGCCCGATCTTTTGCACGGATTCCGATGCACACTATGATTACCGCGATCTTCAAAACTCCTTTTCGGAGAATCCGTAAGTCGGAACTCAGATCCGGTCGCACCGCCGCTCATCGTTTTTCGAGCTCTATCACAGAAAAATACCCGCACCGCATGATTGTCAACCTAAGAAAACCCAATAATTCGATTTTTTCCTAACAAGTAATTTATTAGCAAGAGGGTAAAACGATACACAAAAAGTCGTGATATTACATAGTAGCTATTTTTCGTCTACGTTCATTCCCAAGATTAGCGCACCGAGGCGCGATGCTCGGCACTTTCCGATGCTGAACGCTGCTTACCATTCTAGAGTCAGTTACGCGATTCGTGCCTCAGATCTCGCACCTTTCTCTTCCAGGATTTTTTCTTTTGCGGCTTGAGCAGCCGAAAGTTAATTCTAACTTCACCTCTTGCTATCCTTCGGCTAAGGCGGTCTGATGGCTTGCCTTAAGACGAGATCGGTCTTGGTTAAGACGCGAGCACCATTATGTCGGTCATTTCCTCTATCGCTTGATGTTGTCGGCCGATGGCGAGTACCACGCGTCACTTCCAAACATGTCGATATTTTTTGACCTCAACACAATGCTAATTGTCGATCCGGATATCCATCACTAAAAACAATGTGAAATTAATACCTTGTTTGGCATTCTTGTCGTTTTTTTTTTTTTTCTTTAAACAGGATTTTTATATGAAATAGTATAGAAGAAGATATTGATTGTCTAAAATCCTTTTATTCAAAGTACTTACTTTGATAACAAAAATTATATTTAAGATTGAACTTAAAAAAATATATATTTAAGATTATTATTATTACTTTATACTTTCAAACTTTTTTGAATATTTTGTCATTTATGAATGAAAGAAGCCACAAATGACAATACAAGTAAAATCTTTCCACTACTACATTAAATTATATAAGATTAACGTTTGATAAATAAAAAAATGGCAATAAGGCTAAAACAATCTAAATTATTCATAAATGTATTCTAACGTTTTATCTAGTGGTATACTTATTCTCCTTCCAAACTTGTCTTTAATTCTACGAATGATCACCATGTTCACGGCAAATCCGTCTGTTTGACCGGCGGGGTCCATCGTTGAATTGGATTTGGTTTTAGTAAACCTTAATCCGGCCCGTAAAGATACCGGTTCAATTATAAACCGACTTTAAACCGGTCCGATTTGATTCGACTACCTTCAAGAACGAAACGACATCGCAAATTACATGTGCGCACCTGACGCGAAATCACTTCACAAACCCGTCCCCCCTTTCACGTCTGACTCCGCTCATGGCCAGCGGCGGCGGCAGCAGCAGCGCCCAGGCCCCTCCGCCGCCCCCCTACCGCCCGTACCGCCTCGCCCGCACCCTGTCCGCCCACACCCACGCCGTCTCCTGCGTCAAGTTCTCCAACGACGGCCGCCTCCTCGCCTCCGCCTCCCTCGACCGCACCGTGGTGGTCTACTCCGCCTCGTCCTCGTTCTCCCCCCTCGCCACCCTCTCCGGCCACCTCGAGGGCATCTCCGACCTGGCCTGGTCCTCCGACTCCCACTACCTCTGCTCCGCCTCCGACGACTGCTCCCTCCGCATCTGGGACGTCCGCAACCTCACCGCCGCGTCTTCCGACGACCGCTGCGTCAAGATCCTCCGCGGCCACACCTCCTTCGTCTTCTGCGCCAACTTCAACCCCCAGTCCAACCTCATCGCCTCCGGCGCCTTCGACTGCACCGTCCGCATCTGGGACGTGAAGGCCGGCAAGTGCGTCCGCGCCATCGACGCCCACGACCTGCCCGTCACCTCCGTCCACTTCATCAAGGACGGCTCCATCGTCGTCTCCACCAGCCACGACTGCTCCTGCAAGATCTGGGACGTCGCCTCCGGCAAGTGCCTCAAGGTCCTCATCGACGATAAGACCCCCGCAGTCTCCTTCGCCAAGTTCTCCCCCAACGGCAAGTTCATTCTCGTCGCCACCCTCGACGACACCCTGGTAATTCAATGCTTCTTGATCATCAAGTGTTTGGCCTAATTCCCCGAAAATTTCCCATTCTAATTTGGATTACTTTTAGTAGTGTAGTGAAAGAATTATCTCGAAGCATTAGGGTTAGAAATTAGAACACTTCAACTCTACCATTACTGAACTAATAGAGATGGATGAGAAACTTGATTTGTATGAGTGGTCTTGGGATATCTCTGCGTTAAGCACCATCGATGCCATTTTAGCCTCCCTTCGCATACTGACTAATTTAATGCTATAGATCGTCTTGTTTCTGGTATCCTCCGAGTGGTGTGTAGGTGGCTCTTACTGCTTTTTTCGTGGTTGCTATTCTCTCGAAATTTGCCTGAAGCGGTTCATCTTTGGGGGGTAATTAAACGTTTGATTGGTATCCTTTGGTGTCAAGCACTTTGTCTCTAAAGTACAGTTATCATCATTTGCAAGTTCTCTCAATTCTGCTACTTTCTAGCTGATTGTAGGAGAAAGATCTTGTTTGATGAGATATCAACCTCCATTTGCATCGCTATTTGCAACAATAGTTAGTTTCCGAGCGTGCCTTGTGATTCTTGTGATAGATCAAAGTCTATATATCCCTTTGAACTCGATAGTCATCTATTGTGGTGTTGTTGGACTTCATTCTAGTAAGTTTGGCACTTGATAAGTTGATAGATATACTTGTAAGATATGTCTACACATTTGTGGGTGACATCTACTTTTGAACTTGCTTTGTTCTAGCACTGGCAGATGATTTAGGTAATTAGGTGTCACATTGTTAGTATGCGCTTTGATTACTTGGTTATGTGTGATGCTTGCCTTGCCGTAGCTTCAAAGATCAAGAAAAGTACTACTGCAACCTTAACGTAGTGTACTTCGGACAATGGGGACGGTTTAACAACTTGCAAGCGTTGGGGGTCACAATAGGTGGAGGTGGAGTTGGTGGAATAGAGAGAGATTTTTGGGATCCAGTACCGTTTGACCCTAATCTCTTGGATGGAGCTAGATAATTCCGTTAAACCCTAAATCTCCAAAGACATTTCTTATTCTTCCTATTGAGGTAAAAAATATCACCACTTTGGGAAGTGACACGTGGCGCGCATCTTCGGCTAAAGGACACCAACCGATGGAATCAATAGCCAACGGGGAAGGATCTGCCTCTCAACTAAGATCGGCCTTGGCCGAAGGCGAACCGTCAGATCGCCTCAGTCGAAAAGGAAAAAAAGACGAAGTCAGGGTCAACTCTCGGCTGCTCGAGCTGCAAAAGGAAAGATCTTGAAAGGAAAGAGTACGAGATCTGGGCGCGAATCGAATCTCGTAACTGATTCCGGAATAGCAAGCGGCGTCCAGCATTGGAAAGCGCCGAAGATCACGCTTCGACGCACTGATTTGGGGATGAATGTGGACGGAAAATAGCTACTATCCCACTGAGGATAATCGACTCAAAAGGAAGTAGTTGAGAAATTTGCGATAATTTCCCTTAAGTTACGTCGGTTATCTAATCGGTGATTATACACATGGTTCGAATGAGTATAAATAATCGAACCATTGAAGAAAAAGGGGTTCTACAATCTCGTAAGCCAGTGACCACCCCTACTTTTCAATACCTTTCATACCTGCATCTACCGCTTTCCTAGACTAAGTTTACTGCTTTCCTTACTGTTTCCTAGCTAGCTTTTCATACCCGCATTTACTGCTTCTCTTTCAGTTTTTTTAGGAGCAGTCTTAATTGTAATCGTTCCTTATAACCCCTTTCGAGCAATACAATTCCCAAATCGGCTATTCGACTGTGTCAAATCCTTTGTCTTCAAATTTCAGTTCGGCTCCTCTAGACGGAACTCTGTGAGAGTTTGAGTGAGAAGAATCCGGCCGAGCAGATTCCTTCTCGGCCAGATTGCTTGATTCCTTTTGGCACGCGGCGCATCACACTCAGAGGGTCAACTCGAGGGCTGATCGCGGACCGCATCCGGTCAATGGTCAGCGCGACATTTCGGCCCCACCACTCCCTAAAGTAGTTTCTTGTAGTTATTTCCTTCCAATGTAGGTATCTATCTTCATTTAGCAGTTTCTATTTTCATTTGCTAAATAATACTCTAGTAGAACCCTTGATATCCACCATTCACCATCTATTTTCATACCCTTCAGTACCTCATTTATGGTCCACTCTTCAATTAGTCCACTTTTCCTCAGACATAGGTACTGCCGGATAATTAAAAGGGCTGTTCTCTAATATTCAGGATGCGATCTTAAGCTAATTCCTGTCCTAAATTTTCTTTAGATTCAAGGTAATACAAAATTGACCGTGAGAACCAAGAAGCCCTCACAGACGATAATCAAATCCCAGTTGCCAAAAATGAGGGCGTCATCTGTGACACTTAAATCCATATTATGTCCATTCTTATAAAAGCCACTGCAAAACCTCAGCTTCGTTGCTTTTATCCGCCATAATTTTTTTGACTATCAACTGTCTAAACAAATAAAAATGGGTCCGGAGGTTCTTTGTCTTAGTTCCCTTTTGCATTTAATAATACTCACTTTTCAGTGATTAGCAACCTGGTTTACGAGCTTGAATATCTTTAACTTGTCACAGAGAAGGGGGAAGAGGAGAAAAGGGATAATGGGATAGCGGGAGGGCATAATTTGGAACATAGTAGAAATTGACAGAAGAAGAGGAACCCTAGGGAAAAAGTAACTTTTCACCTTTGTAAGTAATCTGGGTTGAAGATTTTTTCAAGAATACTAAAATGCTCCAGCATGAATATGGAGTCTAATTGTCAGGTACCACCATGTAAATAACTAGCTTTTAGCGATTTGTAGGCAATTTGATAGATTTTAGGAAATAACAGTAAGAGGGCCCTAATTTGTATTTTCCTACTAATTTTGCCATATTTGCATTTACCATAATCATACCTGCTTGCTTTTTATTTTTATGACCTTCTTAAACATAAGCTGTCTCACATCTGATTGCATCCTTTTCACTACTTTGCAGAAGCTATGCAACTATTCTACAGGAAAATTCATAAAGATATACACAGGCCATGTCAACAGGATATACTGCATTACCTCCACATTTTCTGTTACAAATAGTAAATACATAGTCAGTGGGTCAGAAGATAATTGTGTTTATATATGGGACCTCCAAGGGAAAAATGTTCTTCAGAAATTGGAAGGTCATACAGACACTGTCATCTCAGTTTCCTGTCATCCAACTGAGAACAAAATTGCCTCTGCTGGACTACAGAATGACAGAACGGTGAGGATATGGACACAGGATACTGCATGAAAATGTTCCTAGGAGAAGAAAAGTTGCTATAGGTTGGTTGGTTACCATGTAGTACTTGCATTAATGAATCAGTTTTACTAACTTTATATTCTCTTTATGTTCCTTGTTTCATTGCACTTAACTACCACTTCTATTGCCTCACATTTATTTGCAACTTATGACCATAAGATCACGTGGTTTTAGTTTTTTGAATGTTTGGTCACCAAAGGAGGCTTTCTATCTTCTCTCTGATAGACTAATTATTATCTCATTGTCCATTTCTTCTATCTAAACTCGGGTATGAGCTCTGCTCTAAATCCTCTTAATTGAAATTGTGAGGAACTCCATGATTATTGACCATGTTTTCTTTTTTTTTCAAACGGAGCCATCTGGATGCTCACTTGATAGCTGACGTTGTATGCAAACTTAGACAATGATAAGTGTCGACTCTATCCCTCGCTAAGGTTCATAATACAAGCCCTCAGTATATTCTCTAAAATCTGAACGGTCCTCTCTGACTGTCCATCAGTCTGTGGGTGGAATGCGGTACTGAAGTATAACTGGGTCCCCAAGACTGCATGTAAGTTCCTCCAAAAAGGATATACGAATCTCGTGTTTCGATCCGATACAATTGAAGTAGGCATATTGTGTAACTTCACTATCTCATCCAAATATAATTGCGCAAGTCTCTTATGGAACCAGAAAATCTGAACTGGAAGGAAGTGGGCAGACTTGGTCAGTCAGTCTATTATCACCCAAACTGCAACAAATCTGCCCTGTGCTCTCGGTAGTTCCGTGACGAAGTCCATGGTAATTTGGTCCCACTTCCACACTGGAATTGGAAGACTCTGAAGTTTCTCAACCGACAAATGATGCTCCGCCTTCACCTGTTGACATGTCAAACACTGCGCGACGAATCTGCCAACCTCCCGCTTCATGCCGTGCCACCAGAAGTGTGTCCCGAGGTCCCTATACATCTTAATTCCACCAGGATGAATGGTATAAGGGGCCTCTCTCAAAATCCGCTCACATATCCCGGCACCCAATGGCACACATAATCGGTCCCTGTATCATAGTACTCCCGATGTATCAATGCTGAGATCCTTTGTCTGGCCGCTCGCAACCTACTCTCGAATCTGCATGAGCTGGGGATCCTCACTCTACCTTTTCCTGATCAGATCTGGTAGAGTGGGTTGCACGACTAGGGACATCAGTCGAGCCGAATCTCGGGGGGATAAAACCTCTAAGTTGAGTCGTCTCATCTCCTCAAGTTGGGGTGCCAGATCTGTAATCATTATGCTCAAATTCTATACTGTCTTTCTAATCAAAGCATCTGCCACTACATTAGCTCTGCCGAGGTGATAAGGATATTCACATCGTAGTCCTTCAACAATAACAACCATCGCCATGCCTCAAATTTAACTCCTTCTGTGTGAACAGATATTTCAGGCTCTTGTGGTCGGTGTAAATCTCACAGTGCTCCTCATACAAATAATGGCGCCAAAACTTTAGTGCGAAAGTCACTACGATAAGCCATAAGTTATGAGTAGGGTAATTTTTCTCATAATCCTTAAGCTGTCGGACAACATAAGCAATTATTCTACCTTCCTGCCTCAGCACGCAACCAAAACCGCTATGTGATGTGTCACTAAAAATCATATATCATTTTCCTAGGATGGGGAGGGAAAGGATATGAGCTGTCATCAATCTGAGCTTTAACTCCACAAAGCTACTCTGACCATGCTCACTCCAAATAAACTTAATTCCTTTTCGAGCAAACGAGTGATGGGCGTGGAAAGCTTTGTAAAGCCTTCCACAAACCGACGGTAGTATCCAGCCAAACCCATGAAGCTACGCACCTCGATAATTGTCGTCGGTTTGAGCCAATCCTAAACTGCCTCAATCTTCGCCGGGTCAACTGCCATGCCAGCGGCTGAAATCACATGGCCCACGAAAGTCACCTCCCGAAGCCAAAACTCACACTTTGTCAACTTGGCATACAACCTCCTCTCATGTAGAAGTTGTAGCACAATCCTTAAGTTGGCATCACTCCGGGAGTAAACTAGGATATCATCGATGAACACAATCACAACTCGATCCAAGTACGACCGAAAAATCTTGTTCATTAAATCCATGAATGCGGCAGGGGCATTAGTTAATCCAAAAGGCTTGACGGTAAACTCATAATGCCTATACCGAGTCCTGAACGCCGTCTTGGAAAAGTCATCGGCCTTCACCTTCAATTGGTGGTAACCTGACTGAAATCAATCTTGGAGAAGACACAAGACCCTTACAGTTGATCCAAAAGGTCATCAATACGCGACAAAAGGTACTTATTCTTGACGGTCACTTTATTTAATTCCTGATAATCGATGCAGAGTCGAAGTGAACCATCCTCTTTCTTCACGAATAGCACCAGCGCTCCCCAAGGCGATACACTCGATCTCACAAAACCTTTCTCCATCAAGTCCTGGAGTTGCGCCTTTAACTCTCGCAGCTCCACCGACGCCATCCGGTAAGGTGCCTTCGAGATTGGTGTAGTTTCATAAATCATATCAATCACAAACTCAATCTCCCTATCCGGCGGTAATCACATCAACTCCAGAAAAAACACATCCGGGAACTCACGAACAAAATGGATATCCTCAAGCCCCGGTGCCGCCGTAGGCACCTCTACAACACTAGCCAGAAAAACTACACATCCTCTACTAATCATCAGCCTCGCTCTAGATGTCGAGGTCGTCGTGGCAAAAAGAGTGCTCCGACATCCTCGGTTTCGGAACCAGCAGCTTGGTTCCGGAATAGGCTGTTTGGTTTCGGAACCGGCTGCTTGGTTCCGGAATCGGGGAGTGGGTACCGGTACCCAGCTTGTGGTACCGGTACCCAGCCTCAAAACAGCCAGGTTTTGGAGCTGATGTGGATTTTTTTGGAGGGGTACGTTGGTCTTTTCACTCTCCCAGCTGCATTGCACCACGCCACCATCTATATAGAGCCATCAAACCCTTCTTCTTCTCCACTTCAACCAGAGGAAAAAGAAAAGAGAAGAAGAAGAAGAAGTGAAGAGAGTGACAGCTTGGTGTTATCTTGCTGCATGGTGTGGAGCGGAGTCGCGCGCGCGTCGAGCTATATACGAGGTAAGTTGACAGATTTTCCAAGTTGGATTTTTGGATTTATTTTTATGGATTTAGAGTGAGTTTTGAGTTGGAATTTGTTGTTTTCCTTCTCTTTTGCTACATACCTTGTGGAGCAGCTTGTTGTGCCGCTTGGGCTGAGAGATGGATTTTTGCACTGCGCGGAGCCGAGGGTGCTTGCATGTATGCGCACAGGCTGGGAGCTGACAGAGGGTGAGCCGAGGCGTGCAGGATTTTGTAGAGGACTCGGGAGGATTGTTTGAGCTTCCGGGGATTTTTTCGAGGTACGCGACAGTGTGCGCGCGCGCGCGGCGCAGTTTCGGAGTTTTGGCAGTTGAGGATTCGGCGTTTCCCGGACTTCGGCTTTGTCTACGAAAAGCATTTTAGGTGGGTTGGAAATTCTTCCAAACTGTATGGAATGACCTCTAATGCTTCTGTATGCATATTGATCATGTCTAGTATGTTATTTTTTACAGTTGGTAAATCTAATAGTTGCCTAGAAAATTACAGAAAATTCAGTAGAACCCCAGATTATTTTTAGTATACTCCTAGTACTGTATGACACTAGATTGCATGGTTAGATGGCATTATATTTGCACCTGGATCATTTTAAAAATTAAGAAAATAGTTTTAAAGAAAATCGGCATTTTTAAAAGTGGTTTTTAAATTGTGAGACCGCCAGAGGGTTGGCATGGGTTCAGGGTGCATATGTTCTCATGCCCGGGGGCCGAGTGGATTTTATTTGATTTAGTGGATGTGATGCTAGTGTCTGGGGTTTTTGGGGGGGGGGGGGCTTATCAGATCGAGTCGTGGAGTGTTCTCCGACCTAGACATGAGTGTGGGATGTTGGCATTCGAGTTTTCCGATCTGTTTGATCGCGGATTGTAGCCTGCAGATGCCCGCTTTTATGCCTGATGAGGCACGTTTGAGCTCGGTGCGGTCGCTCCCCTCGAGTTACGCTCCGGATGCGATGATGATGATGCGCCTAGTTGTTACACTAGAGGTCGCTTTGTGTGATACTGAGATAGCCCGATGGGACGCCCTGGTGGATACATCGGGGGGCGCAGGCTTGACTGGACCCGATGTGGCAGTCACTGAGATTGGATTATGTGAGCGAGTCGGTGCATAGCATGTTCTTAGATGTGTTTTTCCTTTGAGCATGATACTTGAGGCATTTAGCTGTAATTTATTTCCAGCTTTTATTTTATCTATCTGCATATCTATCTGTTTTTGCCTCTAGTAGACTTAGTGGGCATACTGTGGATATTGGTGACGGTACCCCACTGAGAACTATCTTCTGCAGTAGTTTTTACACCCGCTGTGGTGACAGGTTTTCCTGAGGCGGCTGTTCCGGGTTCAGCTCGTGCGGAGACAGCAGACCGAGGTAAGGGCGTGGCCGACTAGTTTCTTACCCGAGTCTGTATGAGTCAGAGGTAGAGTTACCCTGTATTTTGAGTTTTCACTTTTGTACTGGACAGTCTGTGTTATATTTATGTTCATAGTGAGAGAACTTTGTATTTTATATCTTTGGATGTATATTGATTCAGATGTTCAGTTTTGATTCTATAGCTTTAGTTCTTTTCAGCTCTGATATTTGTGTAGCTATAGATCTTACTTGCAGGTTAGATGCTTCGTCTGTGCGGGAAGTCCCGTGCAGACGGCGGATCTGTTGGCGAGCTCGGGTCGCAGTTTCGACCGCGGGGCGTGACAGATTAGGGTGGTATCAGAGCCTAGGTATATAGGTCGTTGAGGACTTAGTGACCCTAGGCTATTGGTTGGACAGTAGGATGGCTGTCGTGAGAGACGTGAATTTAGCGAGAGTCCTGATTGAGTCTGTAACTCCCCCCAGGGGATTGGGGCAAGTGACCTTACATGTTTATTCTCTAAAGTGGTTATTTTGGTTGCAGACGATATAATGCTTTAGAATAGTTGACATGTTTTAGACTTTTGCTTGATCGGGTCGAGAGATTTCTGTTCTATGACATTTGGTTTTTGTTGCAATTTCCTGTGATGCCTCCGAGACATCGTGCAGCGACGAGGGCGCATCCTGCATCAGATGAGGAGCCAGAACAGTTGGAGGCCAAGCAGAGTGAGGTCCGGGAGTTACGGGCCCAGGTAGCCCAGATGTCTGAGGCGTTACGGCGCCAGGAGGAGGCGACCAAGCGCTAGGAGGAGAATATGGAGCGCATGATGCGTTTGCTTGAGCAGAGGACATCTCCCGTAGCACCACCAGTAGTATCTCCGGTCGCGACATGATCGACCTCGACTCAGATCGCTTCGTTGACAGTATTGGAGGAGAGGGAGCTCACTGACCGATTGTCATATATCAGCCAGTTTCATCCTCCACGATTCTCAGGGCACAGTTCAGAGCCTTGGGAGGCAGAGAACTAGATTGCAGCAATAGAGAAGCTGTTCGAGAATCTGTTTATTCAGGAGAAACATCAGGTGCATCTGGTCATGCACTTTTTGGAGAAGGACGTCGAGACTTGGTGGCGTCTAGTTCGTCCAGTGGGACCACCGGGAGTACAGTTGATGACTTGGAGGGAGTTTCATGCTTTGCTACTCGGGGCTTACTTCCCCGACAGTGCAAAGTAGAAATTGGAAGGGGATCTGCGACGTCTTCAGCACGGGAGTCTGCCTCTTCATGAGTATGTTTGCGAGTTTCAGCGGCTGTTGAGCAGTGTACCCCACGTCGCCCAGGATGAGACTCAGAGGGTTGACCTTTTTGAGAGAGGTCTACATCAGGACATTTATCACCTTGTGTATTCGCATCGATCGCCGACTCTGGATGCGGCTATAGAGCATGCTCGGTGGGTTGCCCGAGGATTGGTGATTATGTCAGAGAGGGATGGAGCGCCAGGGACCAGCTCCGGGGAGAAGGGTCCAGCGCCGTCGGATTTTGGACAGCCGAGTAGATCGAGAACATCGAGACCACCACGACACTAGTCTTAGGGTCGTGGGTTTCAGGGGAGACAGAGGCCAGGAGGTTTTCGGCCGCCTAGACAGCAGCAGCCACAGCAGCAGCAGAGGCGTCCCAACAGATGTGTTATTTGCGGTGGACCCCATACACCTCAGCAGTGTGAGCATCGACAGGGCCGGTGTTACCGTTGTGGACAGCCGAGACACATGGCGTGGTCTTGTCCGAGAGCAGGGTCGCCAGTACCATCGACAACATCGACTCCTCCTCCGCCTTTGCAGATGGTAGGAGCTTCGCCGAGTTTTGGCCAGGGGGATCGGGCCACTTCGTCGCGACAGCTAGATAGGTGACCACCTCCGAGCGGGCGAGTGTACACCGCTCAGGTTGAGGATTCTTTGGCAGCCAGCCAGATGGTAGCAGGTATTATTCTTATCTCCTCTACACGCACTAGAGCATTATTTGATACCGGAGCATCGCATTCATTCATCAGTAGGGCATTTGCATCTATGCATGGGCTAGAGATAGGACTGTTATCTTGTGCTCGTGAGGTTCAGATTCCTGGTCACGTGTTGCACGTAGACGAGTGTTGTCGGTCATGCCCAGTGCAGTTAGGACCCTGGATTTTGCCTATGGATCTGTTGGTCCTTCGTCAGCTCTAGGATTTTGATGTAGTGTTGGGTATGGATTGGTTGTCCCAGTATTATGCTACCATTGATTGTAGAGAGAGGACAGTGACCCTCCGTGAGCCGGGTTAGGAGGAATATGTTTATAGGGGATACCAGAGTACTCTGTTTGCAGCGACGATATCTTCCGTCAGAGCACAACAGATGCTGAGTCGTGGATGCATTGCCTTTCTAGCGACTGTGGTAGAGGTGCCTACGGCGATGCCCGGACTCGAGGACATCCCTATTGTCCGTGAGTATCCGAATGTGTTTACCCCAGAGTTATCTTCTTTGCCGCCGGACCGAGAGATAGAGTTTGCGATTGATGTAGTCCCTGGAACTGCACCAATCTCCAAGGCACCCTACAGGATGGCACCTGTAGAGTTGAGAGAGCTGAAGGCTCAGTTGCAAGACTTGATGGATCGAGGGTTTGTTAGACTCAGTGTTTCTCCGTGGGGAGCACTGATTCTATTTGTGAAGAAGAAAGACGGGTCACTCAGGTTATGCGTGGACTACCGAGAGTTAAATAAGGTGACCGTCAGGAATAAGTATCCCCTCCCACGGATTGATGATTTGTTTGATCAGCTTCAGGGAGCTACGGTCTTCTCGAAGATAGACCTCCAGTCCGGTTACCACCAGTTAAGGGTGAAAGCCGAGGATGTATTCAAGACGGCGTTCAGGACCGGGTACGGGCATTACGAGTTCACGGTGATGCTATTTGGATTGACTAATGCCCCTGCCGTCTTTATGGATCTGATGAACCGAGTATTCCAACCGTACTTGGACCGATTTTGTCACGCCCCGGGGTCGGAACTGTGCCCCGGGCTCGCCAACAGATCCGCCGCCCCTACGGGAAGCCCCGTAGAGACGTAGCGTCTAACCTGCAAATAAACAACTACACTAGCAGATATCAGAGCTGAAATAGAAAACTAACTATAAACATGAAATAGACAGTCTCTCAGGAATACAATACATAGCATCCTCACCAAAATACATAAGAGTCTCTCAAAAAGCGAACATAAACTGTACAACTCGATACCTCACTACATTGACTCTCAAACATGACACAACCAAAATAACATGAGGGTACCTCTATCACACACTGAAGCTGAAGGGGGAAGGGATCTATCTCGCGACTCCCTTACCTCGGTCTGTAGGAGTTGGATCAGCAACTGGTGCAGCAGGAACTGGAGCTGGAGTCCCTGGGGAAAAAGACACCACGACGGGTGTGAGAACTACATCCCACAGTAGTTCTCAGTGGGTGCCGCCAACAAGCCTGACGGTCTGCCCACTAAGTCTACTAGAGGCATAAAGTAACAAAGGAAGTACTGTACTAAAAAGCTGAAAAGTAAAGTCTACAGCTACTATGCCTCTATCTAAATGCTCAAGGAGAAGGACAGAAGGAACAATATGCCACTACTAGTACTCATCTCAAATCACCCAATCTAAACTGACTGCCACAACGGGTCCAGTCAAACCTGCGCCTACCTACTGCCGTAGGTATGTCCGTAGCTGCCAAAACTGGCTCAGCCAGAGGGACGGTGTCCGTGACTGCCAAAACTGGCTCAGCCAGAGGGACACAAGCATCGACAAGCCGCGATATAAGTATCAGGCCCAACTCCAGAGTGGCACTCGTGGGGAGCGACCCCACCGAGCAAAGTATCAGCGCATCTCTGTCGAGCTCAAATGTGGCTCCTGCAGGCTATGATCCAAACACTGTCTCACTCACTAAAAGAAAGTCCACACTGTCACTAAGACAATCCCCCATGATCCCAGATCCATCATCACTATCACTATCTCAATGAACAACTGATCTACAGACTGCTACCAACTCTACTCGGTCCCCAGACGCGAGTATAATGCATCCACAGCTACTAGACCTCCTAGCCCACGACTCGGGGAAAACCACTATGTCCAGAATGACAAGAATAACAAGCAATGTGGGAATCCTAAAGCAATGCATAAATCTAATCCAAGTTAATGTTTACTGGAGTTCGTTGAGCATGATGTATAATACATAACAGGTGTGCTAAGTTAAGTTTTCAAGTTGCAAGAGTTCACATGTTGCAAGAGTTTCAATGACGTCATCAGATTTAGCAACTATCAACTGTGGGTACAATCATACAGTTTTCATATAATATTGAGGTCATTTGTTAGCATGCATGCAGCTACAGTCATAGAATTATAGTACAGTCCGTAGATTTTGAAAGCGAGATCACCCACCTGAACACGCTAACTGTCCGGGGTTGTACAGATAAAAAGTTCAGAAACCGCCAAATCAGCGTATCCGCTAAGCTAGAAGCACAGCAGCGGTGCTCACAAAGTCCTGGGTACAACAACAATCCACAATTACACAAAAATCCATACAAATTCCAAGTTTTAAAAATTCTGCATGAACAGTCCCCTTGTCACGAAATTTTCACCTGAAAATAATTTTCCAAAAATTCCGATAAAAACATGAAGGCGATCCTCGCGAAGTGTAGATGTTGATAGGCTCTTGAATCGTCGAAATCCGATGTCCGGAAGGGGAGATAAAAATCCGCGAAGTGGCAGCTGTCCAGAATCCCAAACAGTCACAAAGGGGTGTTAAAATGTACCCCAAACCACAGGAAAAGCTCACTTTCAGGAAAAAAATCCAACACGGAAAACGTAGGTTTACCTCTTGTGAAACCGCTGTCGAAGAAATCGTCCAAAAATAGCATCGGGGTAGCTCTGTAGACCTCCCAGACTGAAACGCGACGGAAATGGGCCTCCAACAGTAAATCGTCGCTCCGCACCACGATGCAGGAAACGCTGTCGTCGCGGCCTCCAAAAAATCTGAGACTTCACCAGAAGATGCGCAAGAGGATGAGGAAGAAAACTTGTAGAGGGCACCTGTAGAGTTATTTAGGATCCACAAGGATCTAAATAGGTACTATCAAACACCTAGAGGGGGGTGAATAGGTGTAATATTATAAAAACCAATCTCAGTGCAAAAATAAAAAACAATGCGGAAAATAAAAATCAACACACCGAGATTTACGTGGAAACTCCAATCCAGGAGAAAAACCACGGGACCAACACGCAATAACAATCCACTAAGAATAGAAGAATAACAAGGTGATTACCGACTCCACGGACTCAACCCCTCCTTCAGCTTCTTCGGACCTTGCGCTGACCGGTTGGATATCCACGCAATAACAATCCACTAAGAAAAGAAGAATAACAAGGTGATTACCGTCTCCACGGATTTAACCCCTCCTTCAACTTCTTCGGACCTTGCGCTCCACCGTTTGCACGTCCACTGCACACGTTCGAATCCACGAACGCCACTCGAATCCACGAGCACACGTTTCGAATCCACGAAACGCCTTCAACACACCGAATCCACGATGCCACGTCGAATCCACGACGCAAACTCAGCCGGTAAGAATATTGGCTTCGATGGTGATCCTTTGCTTAGATTATCAATGAAGATCCATGGGAAAAATCTCTAAGCAAAGATTAGATCAATTCGACAAAAGATATGTTCTTGAAGAACCGTCGAATTGACCTAAAAGAGGCTATAAAGAAGAACGATAAAAACCTAGCCTCTAGGGTTGCTCTCAAGTGTTTTATAAAATGATCGGCATGCTCCCACGTTTTTGAGAAACCCTAAATGTCTATTTATAGTTTAGAAACCTTTGGAAAGAGATAAGAATCAAAAACATACCTTATCTGGAATTTTTCAGGACGGCGATCCGGATCGGGATTACTGCGATCCGGATCGTCGTAACGAGATTGACGATTCCAGAAATCCAAGGGTTCGGGATCCGGATCGCAAGGCCCGATCCGGATCGTTCATGAATTTCAGCAACATCCAATGTTCGGGATCCGGATCAGAATAGGCTTGGATCCGGATTGGATTTGCACATGAACTAATACCCTTCGGGATCCGGATTGGATCATCTGATCCGGATCCTGAACATGTCCCATGTCCAGTTTTTGATTTTTATGCAATTAAAAATTCATCCAAGTGTTTCTACACTATAAGAAAGTATTCGGATCACCAAAATTATTTAGTTAAACATACCTGATCCTTTTGAATACTTTCTTCTTGAGATTGATGTAACTGATCCACAATTCTTCATCTTCAATCTTCAAGACTCAAGACACTGAGTGTCAACTTGAGCTCTTGTTGAATCTTCTCTAAGTCTTTGATTGCTGATTGACAATTTGATCCCTTTAAGACTCCGACTCAACTCACTGACTTGACTCACGAAATATGCCAACACCAAAATGCCGTAACAATCTCCCCCTTTGGCAATTTCGTGACAAAACCCAAAAATACATAAAAACGCTCAAGTCACTCATCTTAAACCAAAAAATCGAAATTCAATGTCATCACCAAAACATTGATTTTCTTTGCGTGAAAGATCCAATAAATACAAAATTACATTTGAACCAAACAGTCCTAGAACATACTCTATGACTTAGGACTTGGAGTCTTAAAGTGATGTAATTCCTGCAAAACAAAACTCCAAACAAAATCAAACGTTAGTCGTTAGAAATTAAAATCCTACATTTGATTCGTCCTTTTGGTTCTTTTGTTTTTCGGCTCTTTCAATCTTTTCTTTATCTCCCCCTATCTTGAGCATCTCTAACATGTTCTCCATGTTCTCCATGTTCTTGAGCATCTATGTTCTCCCCCTTTGTGATACGATCATCATTTTCCGTTCTCCCCCATTTTTCCATTTTCGTTTGTCCTCTCTTGATGATCTCATCTCCGTCATTTCTCTTCTCCCCCTTTTTGTCACAAATTGTCAAACAGTGAACATACTAGACAAAAGGAAATTAGTTCATAGAGAAAGAGAGATAAAAGCTCAGTTCCGGTATATAACAAAAATGCAGATTGCGTACCGGTACCAGAAAGCAAAAATCAAATAATTTCTTGAAACAAATCCAGATTTTGGAAACTTTTCAAATACCGATTTGTATTCCATCAAGAAATCCATTTAAGTGCTTTGAAGAACAATGAATTCACATAGATGTCATTCAATCCAAATTTCTTTCATTAGAATAATTTAGAAAAATAAAAACCAGAAAGAGTATGTAAGCACTTTAGCGCATCAACTTTAAACAAAAGTCATCGTTTCATGCAACAAGAAATAGATTATACCAAATCTATCAAAAATACTCAAAAATGAAACGAAAATTTATGAAAATTAAAACTCTTAAAGTTGAACAACTTCAATTACATCTAACCTGATCTTATGCGTAATGCCTTTATCAAATCATCAATTTTGGTAAAGAAAATGAAATACAAAGATCAATAGATGTTTGAAATCCCAGATAAGTTAGATAATATATCTAGACAATCTGTTGAAGGAGTGGCTCTTTGAGCATCTTTTATCAAAAATCCCACCTTATACCAACCATGAAATATGACTGAGTCAAGTATTTCAATATGCATTTCATCAACATTTTTAAAACAAAAATTTGCTTTGCATACATGGGGTATCTTTTTCTTTCTTTCTTTTCCTCCATGTGGTGGTAGTTTTCACACTCCTCATTGGGATGTAACTCTTTCCACATCTTTTGAGCATTTTACATTTCTTTGACTCCCCCTCAATTGGCTATCAATTATTTAATATATAAGGTATTCAACCAAAAATTGATCTCGCATTCATACTCGACTAAGCAATCAAATATGATAATGACTATACCAAGAGATCATTGAGAGAGAAATTGACTTTGATCACTTAAAAGATGAATTAATTAACATAAATGATCATTGCAACATTGAAATATTATGATATCAAAAGCATAATAAATTTCTAAATGCGTGAAAGGATGCAATTAAAGTCAATTTAGCCAATGCTCAATTAAACAACTCCTCTAATGAAGTGTCTTCAAGATTATGAATATGGAGTCAAGTTGATAATCCAAGAAAAATTAATTTGGAGTGAATGAACGTGAAGCCCTTTTTATTCAATGCACTTGTTCGTTAAAAACCCTTTTGTTCAAAAACAAAGTATAAAAACAAAGAGCATTGAAAACATGTAATGCAAAGATTAAGAAAAATATGAAGGGAAAACCAATCAAAGCATTACATACAGTCATAAGCTATTTAGAACTTAAGACAAGGAAAGATATCACCTTTCCGAATCCAAAATCGCTGGATTTTGGGTTGTCTTGATTCGTTGTGCCCGGGGGTTGGTAGCTTTGACTGTTGATCCACCTTAGGTCTTTGCCTCGCAATAATCCACTTGAATGATTGATGTTGTGGCTCGGACCTTTGGTGGGTTGAGTGAACTCCTTTGACTTGATGTGTCTTTTGATTCCGTTGAGTCCGCTCCGTAGATGAAGTTGCCGAAGGATTTTTCTTTCTCTTTTTCGGGCAATTCTTCACCAAATGTCCTTCAAGTCCACATAGGTGACAAGTTCTTCCTTTCAATTTTATTGTGGAACTTGAAGCATGCACAGTTTGGTCCTTTTTAAATCCCAAACCAACCTTGCTTGTTTGACCTAATCCGGACATACAATTAAGTTTCTTGGAACCGGTTGAAAGCCTTTGTATGTCGGATTTAAGTTGATGAACTTGCTTGGTCAAAGCTTGGTTGGTGACATGAATCTCTTCAAACTGCTTTTCAAGAAAACCAATCTTGTCCATATATGATTTAGCGTTTGTCTCCGATTGGTTTAGCTTTTCTTGGAGGATTTTATTGTTATCCAAAACCGTCCTTGTTCCTCCTCGAGATCATGAAGTTTGATCTTTAAAGCTTGATTCTCGTCTTGAACTTCAAGTCGTTGCTTCCTCAACTTCTTGTTAAGTTTGGCCATCTTCTTTGATTCCGCAAGAAGTTGTTGGTATGCCTCAACGAGTTCTTCTTCGTCCGACTCCCCCTCACTTGATGACTCTCCTCCGGATGTTGATGTTTCATGCAAAATCAAAGGAATAGAGTCAGTGACTAAAGATGATAAGCACAAATTAGAAGAGGGAATTTGAGAGGCATGAAAAGCAACAATTTTTTCTTTTTCCTCTTCACTTGAGGTCGATTCATCGTAACTAGAATCGTCCCAAGTTTTTGCTTGCAAAGCCTTCTTTTTGTATGATTTCTTAGAAGGACAATCCGTTGAAATATGGCCGTAGCCTTTGCATCGATAGCATCGGATTTCCCCTTCGAAATCATCTTTTTCTTTTTCTTTAGAAGGTTTTGCAACGCCTTTGAGTTTAGAGGATTTAGAACCCGATGATCCTTTAGATGGTTTCGTGGATGAAGATCCATCGGTTCGATTCTTCCAAAATTTCCGACGAAATTTCTTTGTGATCCGCGCCAATTGTTCTTCAAAATCGGCAAAAGAGATTTCATCGTCGGAACTCGATTCGTCATCTTCTTCCTTTGTTGATTTGAATGCAATACCTGTAAGCTTAGAAGAAGACTTGGAAGAATTTTGATTAGTAGGAAAAGTCATCTCATAAGTTTGTAAAGCACCTACTAATTCCTCTACACTCATCTCATCCGGATGACTAACGGTTTCAATGGCGGTAACCTTTGCCCTAAACCGTTCCGGAAGAGTCCGAAGAATCTTTCTTACAATTTTCGACTCCGGGATCTTTTCTCCTAAATTAGCACATGTATTAATTACATCTTGAAGTCTAGTGTAATAATCTGTAAACAATTCATGCTCTTCCATATGAATAGAGTCAAATTGACTTGTAAGCATCTGGAGCTTTTGAATTTTTACAAGATTAGTACCCTCATGTGTAATTTTGAGAATATCCCAAATTTCCTTCGCGGTTTCACACGCGGAAATTCTTGTAAACTCAGTCGAGGAAAGAGAATTAAATAAAGCGTTCATACCTTTCCCATTGTAAGAAGATCTTTCGATTTCCTCTTTGGACCATCTAGAGCGAGGTTTTGGGGTAGTAGAATTTCCTACTTCCTCAACCGGATGCACCCAACCGTATTCCACGGTTTGCCATACCCGCTCATCAATAGAGATGAGAAAAGCTCTCATCCGCACTTTCCAATATGCATAATTGGTCCCATCAAAAAGAGGAGGTCTAAAAATATTACCACTTTCACCCAACATGATAGATAAACCTAAAACCCGCTCTGATACCAATTGTAGAGTTATTTAGGATCCACAAGGATCTAAATAGGTACTATCAAACACCTAGAGGGGGGTGAATAGGTGTAATATTATAAAAACCAATCTCAGTGCAAAAATAAAAACAATGCGGAAAATAAAAATCAACACACCGAGATTTACGTGGAAACTCCAATCCAGGAGAAAAACCACGGGACCAACACGCAATAACAATCCACTAAGAATAGAAGAATAACAAGGTGATTACCGACTCCACGGACTCAACCCCTCCTTCAGCTTCTTCGGACCTTGCGCTGACCGGTTGGATATCCACGCAATAACAATCCACTAAGAAAAGAAGAATAACAAGGTGATTACCGTCTCCACGGATTTAACCCCTCCTTCAACTTCTTCGGACCTTGCGCTCCACCGTTTGCACGTCCACTGCACACGTTCGAATCCACGAACGCCACTCGAATCCACGAGCACACGTTTCGAATCCACGAAACGCCTTCAACACACCGAATCCACGATGCCACGTCGAATCCACGACGCAAACTCAGCCGGTAAGAATATTGGCTTCGATGGTGATCCTTTGCTTAGATTATCAATGAAGATCCATGGGAAAAATCTCTAAGCAAAGATTAGATCAATTCGACAAAAGATATGTTCTTGAAAGAACCATCGAATTGACCTAAAAGAGGCTATAAAGAAGAACGATAAAAACCTAGCCTCTAGGGTTGCTCTCAAGTGTTTTATAAATGATCGGCATGCTCCCACGTTTTTGAGAAACCCTAAATGTCTATTTATAGTTTAGAAACCTTTGGAAAGAGATAAGAATAAAAAACATACCTTATCTGGAATTTTTCAGGACGGCGATCCGGATCGGGATTACTGCGATCCGGATCGTCGTAACGAGATTGACGATTCCAGAAATCCAAGGGTTCGGGATCCGGATCGCAAGGCCCGATCCGGATCGTTCATGAATTTCAGCAACATCCAATGTTCGGGATCCGGATCAGAATAGGCTTGGATCCGGATTGGATTTGCACATGAACTAATACCCTTCGGGATCCGGATTGGATTATCTGATCCGGATCCTGAACATGTCCCATGTCCAGTTTTTGATTTTTATGCAATTAAAAATTCATCCAAGTGTTTCTACACTATAAGAAAGTATTCGGATCACCAAAATTATTTAGTTAAACATACCTGATCCTTTTGAATACTTTCTTCTTGAGATTGATGTAACTGATACACAATTCTTCATCTTCAATCTTCAAGACTCAAGACACTGAGTGTCAACTTGAGCTCTTGTTGAATCTTCTCTAAGTCTTTGATTGCTGATTGATAATTTGATCCTTTAAGACTCCGACTCAACTCACTGACTTGACTCACGAAATATGCCAACACCAAAAAGCCGTAACAGCACCAGGGCTGAAGCTCTCGGGAAAAGCCCCAAAAATGAGGCCCAAGAGGCCTTTATATAGGCTCCAGCAGAAAAAGGGGAAAAAAAACAAATGTTGGGCTTTTGGGCCCAACATTCGGGCGCCCGGAACATTCGGGCGGTGCGCGCCCAGATTGTTCCGGTGCCGACACGTGTCCCAGCCCGCGCTCCCCGCGCCTGGCGCACAAGCGCCAGCCAATCATGGCGCGCCACGTGGCGCGCGGTCCACGGCGGCGACCACGGGCCGCGGTTCACGGCGGCCCACCCGGGTCGCTGCGCCCGCCAATCAGCGGGCGACACGTGGCCCGGCGGGTCCACCATGCGCCGCACCCGGCGCGGTTCACGCGTTGTCGCGCGTGCGGTTGACCCGCCAATCGGCGCCTGCCACGTGGCATCTTGCCGCGTCGCGTACGCCAGGTGCACAAAGCCCGACCAATCATGACCCGCCACGTGGCCCGCCCGGTTCACTGCACCAACCGCGCGCTTCCATGGACCGAGCTGCATGCGCCCGCCAATGGAGAACCGCCACGTGTTTTGGCGCCGGTCCATGCACCCGCGCCAATGCTCTGTGGACCGAGCTGCATGCGCCGGCCCAATCCGGTGCTGCCACGTGGCACCCGGCGGTCCACGGCCTCCCCCATGCACCAAAACCCAATAAAAACTTCCGGGGGCCCGTTTTTGAGCATCCGGACTCCGAAAAAGGCAAGTAAATAGCCGATTTCAAGCGTTTTTCCGTGCTGAATCCATTTCCATCCTCTGTTTGGCCTAATTCTTATCCAAAATTTCGGCAAACCTAGCCGAAGGCCAACACAGCAAGTAGAAACACACAGGGTCCATCAGTAGCACCCAATTGATGCACCGTGGGCCAGATACACCAATACTAGGTGTTCTAACAGTGGATTCATCGGAAGAACGCTGCATGGGAACTAGGGCCACTACATCCTCCCCAACTAAAAGAAAGTTTCGTCCTCGAAACGAAACAAGGTAAAACAGGCGTACCTCATCCAGAAGTCTCGAACAGGAAGGGGTAGGCATCTCGCATCTCCATCTCTAGCTCCCAAGTAGCCTCTCGCTCCTCGTGATTGCTCTATAGGATCTTCACATAAGGTATTGCCAGGTTGCGTAAAGCCCTCACCTCACGAGCCAGAATCCACAACGGGCGCTCCTCATAAACCAAGTCCTCGCCGATATCCAAGGATGCGAAGTCAATCACATGAGACGGATCGAACACATATCTCCTCAAGGCCGAAACGTGGAAGACATCATGAACACCAGCCAAACGGGGAGGAAGAGCAACTCTATAAGCCACAGGGCCTACCCTCTCATGTACCTCAAAGGGTCCAATGAAGCGGGGACTAAGCTTCCCACGCACTCCAAACCTCCAGACCCCTTTCGAGGGCGAGACCTTCAGGAAGACATGATCACCAATCTGGAACTCAAGGTCTCGCCGTCGAGTATCTGCATAGCTCCTCTGGCGACTCTAGGCTGTCTCAAGGTGCCGACGAACAACTCTGACCTTTTCCTCCGCCTCCAGCAGTATATCAGGCCCCAATGTCCTCCTCTCACCCACGTCACTCCAATACAGAGGCTGTCACGCCCCAGGCCCCAGCGGAAGCCTACCCGGCACGTGCACAGACCCACCGTGTGCACAAGGTACCCCCCGGTACACACAAGGCGTCTACAACAACAAAACGGAAGGAAGGCAATAAACACATCCTACTAGTAATCAGAGCACAACATAACTAAACTACACATAAAAGAGAAAAGTAGATAACAACTATCATACAAGAAGTTAAAATCCAATATACACATGTAGTTCTCTTAAATACAACTTATCAAAATACATGGGTGGTTTCTATGCCAAAATACACCAACACCTCTCTGACAAAAACAAAAGAAAAGGTGTCCTGTAACCACCTCGAGTGGTGCAACGGGGATTAGCTAGCTATGCGATAACCCCTTGCCACGGTCCCGAGCCCCTCCCGCTGCGGATGGCTCTGAAAAACAACATCCCAAATGGGGTGAGAACTATTAAACAATAGTTCCCAGTGGGTAAGCCGCCGAGAGAAGCGAAATACACCACTAGGTCAACTGAGGCATAAGATAGTAAACTGCTGAAATGAAATGCAGAAAATAAACAACTGAAGTAAAGTAAAGTACTCTACTACTATCATGCCTCTATGCTCATGTACAAGGTGATGATGATATGAATCTATCATGCTATCATAATGTCCAACTACAATGAGTAGTATTACTTATGTGGTGTCCAATGTCAAGTTTGCTATCATGTATGTCCAACTACCCTTAATGTATCATCTATGTGATATTCAATGTCAAGTTTGGTTAACTTAATCCTTTTTCTCTTGAAGACTTTCTTTGAGTCTAAGCTTGAGCCACACCTCATGGTCCCGTGGTGGCACCCCCCAAGGAGCTATGCCAAACCAACGGCGTCCCAATCGGCACCCAATCCCGCACGGTGATCATAATGTCGCAAATGGCCAACTCCGGAGTGCCGGCTTGGAGGGAGCGACCCTACCAAGCATGTGCGAATGAGCACAAACGGCAAGCAAGCAAGTCTCGATCATCGTGTCTGAAACACGGAATAGCAAGTCATCGTGTCTAAAACACGAAAAAGCATCATCGACCTTTAGGTCGGGGTATAGTATCTCAAGTGTCAATGTTTCATATACAATATTAACATTATTTTGCATAATGAAAGAATAAAACATTTACAAGTTATCCTCATGTCTCAAACATGGAATCTAACTATTTCATCTTGATTGTACAAGTTTAGAAGTTTTCTACTTGTATCTCCCTACACTAGATGGCACTAATGTCATAATGTCCATTTTCTTCATGATCATATGCATAACATATCTCAATAATTCTATAACATGTATAGTTATTCTCTATTCATATCCAAAAGCTTAAGTTCACGAAAATTCCTATTCAATCCCCCCTCAAAGTGCCCATGCACCTACAATGTTTACCTCTACTAAATAGAGTATGAATTTTTCTACACATGAAGGGGTTCAAATGCATGATCATAAATCATGATAAATCAAACGATGCATGTTTAATATAACAATGATGCCCTAAAAGTCTATAGAAGACATAGGGGGAGTTCACCCATTTCGGTGAGGTCAGACCCACCGGATAGTTGCCAAATCCTTGTGAAGGATCCCAACGAAGAAGCCCACACTTCCTCTTATGCCCTAAGAGAAGTTTCCAAAGGGTTAAAACATCACAAAACCCTAATCACAAAATCCCTTAAAATCATAGGGAAAAATAGGTGGAAAATACCTTAAGTTGAGAAATCTTGCTAAATCTTGAAATCCAAACAAGAAAAGCTTCAAAACCAACCTATAAGAGTGTTCTACACCCATCAATTCCACCCCAAAAGCTATAAATCAAAAAGCCCCAAAATAAACCCTAATTTTCCAAAACCTAGGTTTTCCTTCAAAAATCCCAAAAGAAAGGAAAAAGAAGTGTTCCAAACCTCTTTTAGCTCAAATCCCACCTTGGAAAAGCAAAGGATAGGCACAAGAGCTCCAAACTTCCTTCTTCTTCAAGTTCTAGCCTTCCTCCAAGCTCTTGTAGCAAGCTTCAATGGTGGAGAAGAGGAGGTTGAAGAAGAATCCAAGTAGAGAGGTGGGTTGGAGAAGAAAATCCAAGATTTCTCCCTCTCACTCTCTCTCTCTCACACTTTCTCTTGCTCTCTCCAAATGAGAGGAAAAGAGGAGTGAAGGGGTTAAAAACCCTAAAGTAATAATGTCATGCCCCGGGGGTTTTTAGGTAAAGATAAGCGGAAAAGCGTATGTATTTTTTTTTTTTTTTCTTTCTTTATAATTAAGTACCAACCTCGCCCCGGTGCGTGTCAGACCGCCACATATACAAATTCACTCTTCAAGCGGACAGAGTCTCCTTTGTATATGCACGGCGTCATACTTACAACAACAATGATAACAACATTCAACATACGATCTTTAACCACACAGTCACAGTCAACAAGTACGAGAGTGTAAAGACATTCAATCCCCTTACGAGGAACCTACAAGTTTGCAAACGGTGTCCACTCGACACTCATTCCTTTAAAAACGTCTACACATTCACAGTAAGGCGGCTATATCATTTTGAAAGGATAAATCCATAGGTTTTCAAAGCAGTGCCCACACGACACTTGGTTTTGGAAAACATTTTCGAAATCCCTTTTTGTTCGGTATAAAAACATGCCGCATATAAATCATTAAGGAACATTATAAAAATCACCTCACAAAACCGTCTCTCAATCCAACATCCACAACATTCCACAATCAAGCAATCGAGAACTTAAACTCAGATAACAAGGGGATGAGATAACTCGAGCTAGAAAAATAGAATAAACCTCATCCAGCTAATGTTCTTTAATCGCTGCCTCACTGTCGTCCCGACTACTACACCTAGTCAAACCTGTCACGGAGTGGGTAAAGTCAGTGACAAACAAAGTAGATGTTTAAATGACAACAAGGAAAGAGGAGCAAACCGATTACACCAGGACCTTTCGCTAAAAACCTGAAACTCACATTACTCATTTCATTTACTTTAGTGCCACCGTCCCGTCGGGGTAGTCAACGTTTCTCCCCGCGGGACTATTGATGCCCTCTTCACGGGGCTAGTGCGGTACCTTTAGCAGCCGTGAAGAGGTCCCCACCATACGTGGGGCGCACGAGTCACATAGACCGCTTCTCCGAAAAAGTACACCCATGCGGAGGCCAATCCGCCTGTGTACGTGCAGCATCCGAAAACGGATTTGCCGAGATCGGCGTGTATTTAGCACCGCGACCGCAGCCGCTACGATCATTATATAAGATAAAATGCGATCATGCGAAAGGTTAGATAGTCCATCTACTTTGTTAGACATATTAAGAATACTTTTTACGATGATAGATGCACTTACTGCACTTGTTGCACTTATAGCAACTGTACCCACCTGGAATGAAGACATACGACCGCTCCCGTGACCCTCTTAAGCGATCGGAACTCCTCGCGGCCTACTAGAATATCCAAGAGTACAAATTAACACCTTACCCTAATCAGGTAACATCAGTGGTCCCAACCACTGCAATAAAGAACCCACCAAAACCGAAATCACTACACCTAGAGGACCGCGATGTCAATCAAAAACCCAACAAATCAAAACAGTCAAGTAAAATCGAAAACTCAGATCACACCGGTAAATTCAAAGGCTAACAACCACGGGACCGCGACTACTTCATCGCGAACCCCGTCGGAGTCTAAAACCGCTAACGGAAATCCAACAAAATCCAATTCTCAACCGGTAGCCGGCTCGGGACGATAATGATTAAACCCGGAAGATCCCGACGGCAAAAATGATAAGACAAGAGACCCGGCGACGCGCCCCCGACGATTTCGTCGGGGCGCGGAGCACCGGCAAAATTAACACCCGACATAATAAAACAATGACCAAAAAGATCCCAAGTGGCCACACCAAGAAAACCGCGGAGATTGTGATCCCAACGGCGAAAACGACGCTCAAAACGGTGGAAAAACGGACCCAAACGGAGCCACCGAACTTTGAGCTGTCGGGTGGTGCACAGGGGCAACCGCGGACCGGGTTTACGGCGTCGGGCGGCCGCGCGGCGTGCGCCGGGCTCACACAGGAGGCGTGCACCTAGGCGGGATGGGCCGGGCCGCGCACGGTGCTAGCGCGCACCGGGTCCATGCCTTCCGGGTGCGGAGATGTGCACCGGGTGCACGCCTAGAGCGTGCACCGCGCATTAGGAATACAGGCCGGCGCACGGATGCGTGCACCGGGTCTGCGCCTCCGGACTCCGGGCGCGTGCGCCGGGTGCACGCTTCGGCCGTGGACCGCGGTGGGAGGAGTCCGTACGGGATGAACAGTATTCTCCCCGTTCGCGATTTCTTCTCCGTTTTCGCTCCCGTGCGACCCCGGCGACGACCCCGCGAACATGGTAATGACGGCGGCGGCCTCCCGTTTAACAACGGCGGCGGCGGCCTCCCGTTAACCCACTATGTTCCAACGAAACATCTCCAAAAATTCCCGAATAAATACACGATAATTCTAATGACTAAACCAACGATCGACGATCAATCAAAACATCGATCGGAAACTCGATCTAACCTCCGATTAAGATGGATAAAAATCACCGATTAAATCCGACAAAAATCATCGATCACACCTGATCAAGAACGATAATAAAGCATGGATCAAAACCCGACGAAAATCGGCGATCGATGTACCAATCAAAACGACCTTACAAGAACACGGAAATACCCCGATTGATTCTACAAAAGGATTAACGACCACTAACCTCAATCTATCGGAAATAAAGAATCGATCTTGGTTCTTGCGGCGTTGGAGATCCGGATCCGCTCCCCGAAGATGATGGCGTCTCGTTCTCCGGTCTCCGGACGTCAATCGGGGCGATCGGGTTCCTCCGCTTTCTCCTTCTTTTCTCCTCCGGTTAGGGTTTCGCCTTTTTCTTTTTCTCTCGGTTCCTTTCTCTCTTTTCAAACTAGGGTTTCGTTTGGTTTTCGGTACGCACGAGAGGGAAAGGTTTGAGGAGGCGGTATTTTAATTTAGGGTTTTCCTTCGGTAAACGGGATTTAATTATCCTCTTAATATTTATTTTCTTTTATTTTATTTTATTTTATTTCGTACGTACCGTCAAAATACTCCTCGGATATTTTTGACTCTAATTAATTAATTCGTTAATTAATTAATTCCCTACAGATAATCCTTCGGGATAAATCTTTAAAGATAATTGCTTAAGGATAATTCCTTATCGATAATCCCTTCGGAGATAATTCCTTAAAGATAATTCCTTAAGGATAATTCTAAGATTCCTCAAAAAGCGTGCCAGATCTTTTGCACGAATTTCGATGCACCCCACGGTTATCGCGACCTTCAAAACCCCATTCCGGGAGATCCGTAAGTCAGATTTTGGATCCGATTGCACCGCCGTTCATCGTTTTTCTAGCTCTATCACCGAAAAATACCCGCACCGCATGTTAGTCAACTCTAAAGAGCCCGATAATTTAATTTCCTCTAACTTACACTGTATCAGCAGGAGGGTAAAATATTACTAGAAAAGTCGTGTCATTACACCACTCACACTTTATAAAAAGTTTCGTCCTCGAAACTTAAACTCAACCCTCGCTAAACAAATCTGGGAAATCTTCCTTCATTTTCGTCTTAAGTCCCCAAGTCGTCTCGCGCTCCTCAGGGTTACTCCATTGCACCTTTACGTAAGGGATTGTCCGGTTGCGAAGTTTCTTTTCCTCCCGCGCCAGCGGTCGTAATGAGGCTTGGCAGTAGAGCCGACCGGTTTGCCTCCTGGCCTACACGCTCCAAAAATCCCGAATGTCGGGTCATTGGCGTCATCCATTAATCCCCAAAAGCTCGTGCTATTAGAAATTCACAACCCGTTTACCTAAAGCGTACTGCCACAATGCCACGGATCTGGAAGTTGGACCTATTTAACCCTTAAATAAATAGCCAACACTTAAGGCAACTAAGTCTTCACATCCTTATTGGGCGGGAAGGTACAAAGTATTTTGTTCTAAGGGTTCTCCTGGGGTTGCAACCAACATTACTCTTCGCAAGGGGTCTTTCCTGCTACTACTTCCCTCGTAAGTCAAAACATCTATTTTCCCCCGCCGGTCGCTGGCGTTCCGCTTTCGCCTGTTGGCATTCCAATTAATGCGCCACGGTTGCTACGCATCGCTCTTTAATTTGGGCCACCATAAGGTCTGCCTCGGATCCTTGCGCATCTTTGTACCTCCGGGATGCGCAGTGTAGGGAGCATTATATGCTTTTGCTAGATTTTCCTCCCTCATTTCTAGCTTATCGGGCATACGAATTCGTCCCCGAAACCTTACCACATTATCTGAGCCAATCGTAGAGAAAAATCTCCGCCTTGCTCCGAGGATATTCTGTCTTGCACCAGTTATAATTGCGTGTCTGTCGTTTGATCTTTCGAGATCCTCTTGGAGATTCGTCAGACTAGATTTTGTAGTCCTTTCCGAGCTTCGGCAATGTGAGCACGGGTGCCTGTGCGGGTTTGTCTCTACGCTCCTTGAAACTCTCCTGGCACTGGGCCATCCAGACGAATCTTTCCCCTCTTTGGGTTAGTCAATTTAGGGAAATGGCCTCCCACGAAGCATCTGTAGTAGTCTGCCCATCCTAAGAAGCTTCGGATTTCCATTATCGTTGTTGGCCGAGCCCAGTTGATCACTGATTCAATCCTTCTCGGATCCACTGCAATTCCAGACACCGAAACGATATGCCCCAAAAAGTTCCCCCTTGAGGAGCCATAACTCACACTTTATAAGTTTTGGCATATGGTTTCTGGTCCCGGAGGGTCTAGGGGATTACTCGCGAGTGTTCCCCATACCCCTTGTCTGTACGAGAGTAGATCGGAACGTCCACTAAAAGGCCATCACTGACTGCTCTAAGAAGGGCTCGAGTATCCTATTCATCATGCCCAAGAGCACTGCTGGTGCATTAACGAGTCTAAACGGTATAACCGTAAACTCATGTTGACTATTCCGAGCTCGCAGGTCTATTTTCGGTATGTCATTACCCCGGACTCTAGGCTGGTGATAGCCGGACCGCAGATCAATCTTTGGGAATGCCGTTTCTCCTTGTAGTTGATCGCATAGGTCATCTATCCGAGGTAGAGGGGTACTTGTCCTTCTCGTGTCGAGACCCATACGGTACTCGTGAACGCTACTCGACTGCCTTCTACCAAGCTCCTTACCCGCAACAAAGAAAAGCGAGCAGAAGGCGTTCCTACAAGCTAAGTTTACAAGCTCCGGTAAGTCCGGTTCCCGGGGACACGCTTGGAACTTCAAGCAGTCAACTACCGCTTAAATATTGCCGCAACTGTTGGCCCCGAGCGCTACACCGATAACCTTTAACGGAAACCTCATTAGTTCTTAGAGACCAAGAACCTGCCTCACCCTCGTTGGACAGGAAGGAGTACAGCCGCCTGCCTCGAGGGGTGGCCGGAGGATCCGACCGAACTTATTTCTACGGTGGGGGATTTCTTCTAATAGCTAAGGTAGGGCGAAAACATGAAGCGAGGTGGAAGAGTGGGACGCTTAGGCGTTGACACAAAAGTTCTAGCACGATGATTTGAAACTCGAGTATTACCTACTACATCGTGCTCTGCGGGTCTGTCCCCTGGTGGGTCATAGCATAGACTCTCCCTCCTCCCGATTGCGGAGACGAGGGCGTAGATGCTGCTACGGATGATGTACCCATTTCCGAGGGGCAGTCGAGACCTAAGTGCCCCGATTTGCCGTATTGAAACAATGGTCCTACATCTGGGGACACTCGGTCACTTGGTGTATTCCGTCACAAATAATGCAAGGCTTGTCCACCGGCCATTGTCCTCCTGTCGGCGCATTCTTGGTTCCTTGTTGCAATCTCGAGTATTTAGGAGGCCGGCTCCTCTTGCTATGCCCTCTTCCGAAGTTTGGCCGGGTTCGTTTCTTATCCCTGCTGTGTCCTGAGCTCTCCCGTCGGGCTTGAGAAATCGTAAACCCGCGCTCCACCGCGGTGGCTCTATCGACCACCTCCTGGAAGGTGTGCAAACCCGCCGTTTGCACCACCTTGAAGATGTCGCTCCATAAGCCATTCACAAAAAGACGGGCCTTGTGAGGTTCATCTCTTATAACAAAGGGAACACATTTGATCAACCTCACAAATGCCCGTTGATACCCCATAACTGTCCTGACTTCCTTGCTTGATGAGCTTCAGGTCACCTTCCATCTGCCGTTTGATGCTGTCGGAGAGGAATGCCCCAAACAGTTTTCCTCGGAACGTGGTCCAAGATGGAAGGGCGGTGCCCTCCGAAGGGTACGGGCGCACCGTCTTCCACCACTTGCGGGCGTCTCCCTCAAGAAAAAGGACTGCCAAAGGGACCCATTCACCCTCCTCCATTAGCAAAGCTTCGAAGAGCCTTTCCATGGTATCCACCCATTTTTTCTACGACCCAAGGGTCGATCGTCTCTCCCTCAAACACGGGTGGGTCGTCCCTCTTGAAATTTGCCAAGTTCGCTATCACCCTATCCCATTCGGTTTGCTTGATAGGGGCTTCCCCTGCTGCGACGGCGGACACTCTGGGAGCAGGTGTCACCACGGTCTCTCTCAAGGGGTCTCCAATAACGGCTCCCAGCGTAGGTCCTAAAGTTGCTAGTGTTAGTGCCACTAAAGACGTCGTCGGATGAACCGACGGTATCTCGGTCACCGTGGTTGGAGGAGGGGCGATCACAATCTCGCTGTCCACCACCGGCGGTCCTGTCACTGGTGCGGCTGGTCCGGGCAGAGGAGCCTGGGCGACCTCCATTGGTGTAGTCGACTGTTGCGCCCACTGCCGCACCTGTTCCATAAGGGTTGCTAACTGCCCGGCCATCTCTTGTAGTTGTTGTCGGAGGAGCTGATACTCCGCCGCTGTTGGCACCGTACTTTCTGCCCCTGCGTCCTCCATTGATAACCCATTTCGGGCCATTATTCGCTGTATACAAAGAAACCAAGTCATCCCTAGACCTAACTGGTCTAGCACCACGACCTACAGACACATCGGAACTAAATTCCCTTTTTTTTCCCCCGTACACTCACGATCTACTGCACCTACACCTTGATTATCTCAAGTTCAATTTGCTTGTGGCATCATGCACTGTGGATGTTGGTTACTGACTACTGTGGTTAAAGTTGTTTTTCTCTGATACCATTTAATCTGTCACGCCCCGGGGGTTTTTAGGTAATGATAAGCGAAAAAGCGTATGTATTTTTTTTTTTTTCCTTTCTTTATAATTAAGTACCAACCTCGCCCCGGTGCGTGTCAGACCGCCACATATACAAATTCACTCTTCAAGCGGACAGAGTCTCCTTTGTATATGCACGGCGTCATACTTACAACAACAATGATAACAACATTCAACATACGATCTTTAACCACACAGTCACAGTCAACAAGTACGAGAGTGTAAAGACATTCAATCCCCTTACGAGGAACCTACAAGTTTGCAAACGGTGTCCACTCGACACTCATTCCTTTAAAAACGTCTACACATTCACAGTAAGGCGGCTATATCATTTTGAAAGGATAAATCCATAGGTTTTCAAAGCAGTGCCCACACGACACTTGGTTTTGGAAAACATTTTCGAAATCCCTTTTTGTTCGGTATAAAAACATGCCGCATATAAATCATTAAGGAACATTATAAAAATCACCTCACAAAACCGTCTCTCAATCCAACATCCACAACATTCCACAATCAAGCAATCGAGAACTTAAACTTAGATAACAAGGGGATGAGATAACTCGAGCTAGAAAAATAGAATAAACCTCATCCAGCTAATGTTCTTTAATCGCTGCCTCACTGTCGTCCCGACTACTACACCTAGTCAAACCTGTCACGGAGTGGGTAAAGTCAGTGACAAACAAATTAGATGTTTAAATGACAACAAGGAAAGAGGAGCAAACCGATTACACCAGGACCTTTCGCTAAAAACCTGAAACTTACATTACTCATTTCATTTACTTTAGTGCCACCGTCCCGTCGGGGTAGTCAACGTTTCTCCCCGCGGGACTATTGATGCCCTCTTCACGGGGCTAGTGCGGTACCTTTAGCAGCCGTGAAGAGGTCCCCACCATACGTGGGGCGCACGAGTCACATAGACCGCTTCTCCGGAAAAGTACACCCATGCGGAGGCCAATCCGCCTGTGTACGTGCAGCATCCGAAAATGGATTTGCCGAGATCGGCGTGTATTTAGCACCGCGACCGCAGCCGCTACGATCATTATATAAGATAAAATGCGATCATGCGAAAGGTTAGATAGTCCATCTACTTTGTTAGACATATTAAGAATACTTTTTACGATGATAGATGCACTTACTGCACTTGTTGCACTTATAGCAACTGTACCCACCTGGAATGAAGACATACGACCGCTCCCGTGACCCTCTTAAGCGATCGGAACTCCTCGCGACCTACTAGAATATCGAAGAGTACAAATTAACACCTTACCCTAATCAGGTAACATCAGTGGTCCCAACCACTGCAATAAAGAACCCACCAAAACCGAAATCACTACACCTAGAGGACCGCGATGTCAATCAAAAACCCAACAAATCAAAACAGTCAAGTAAAATCGAAAACTCAGATCACACCTGTAAATTCAAAGGCTAACAACCACGGGACCGCGACTACTTCATCGCGAACCCCGTCGGAGTCTAAAACCGCTAACGGAAATCCAACAAAATCCAATTCTCAACCGGTAGCCGGCTCGGGACGATAATGATTAAACCCGGAAGATCCCGACGGCAAAAATGATGAGACAAGAGACCCGGCGGCGCGCCCCCGACGATTTCGTCGGGGCGCGGAGCACCGGCGAAATTAACACCCGACATAATAAAACAATGACCAAAAAGATCCCAAGTGGCCACACCAAGAAAACCGCGGAGATTGTGATCCCAACGGCGAAAACGACGCTCAAAACGGTGGAAAAACGGACCCAAACGGAGCCACCGAACTTTGAGCTGTCGGGTGGTGCACAGGGGCAACCGCGGACCGGGTTTACGGCGTCGGGCGGCCGCGCGGCGTGCGCCGGGCTCACACAGGAGGCGTGCACCTAGGCGGGATGGGCCGGGCCGCGCACGGTGCTAGCGCGCACCGGGTCCATGCCTTCCGGGTGCGGAGATGTGCACCGGGTGCACGCCTAGAGCGTGCACCGCGCATCAGGAATACAGGCCGGCGCTTGGATGCGTGCACCGGGTCTGCGCCTCCGGACTCCGGGGGCGTGCGCCGGGTGCACGCTTCGGCCGTGGACCGCGGTGGGAGGAGTCCGTACGGGATGAACAGTATTCTCCCCGTTCGCGATTTCTTCTCCGTTTTCGCTCCCGTGCGACCCCGGCGACGACCCCGCGAACATGGTAACGACGGCGGCGGCCTCCCGTTTAACAACGGCGGCGGCGGCCTCCCGTTAACCCACTATGTTCCAACGAAACATCTCCAAAAATTCCCGAATAAATACACGATAATTCTAATGACTAAACCAACGATCGACGATCAATCAAAACATCGATCGGAAACTCGATCTAACCTCCGATTAAGACGGATAAAAATCACCGATTAAATCCGACAAAAATCATCGATCACACCCGATCAAGAACAATAATAAAGCATGGATCAAAACCCGACGAAAATCGGCGATCGATGTACCAATCAAAACGACCTTACAAGAACACGGAAATACCCCGATTAATTCTTCAAAAGGATTAACGACCACTAACCTCAATCTATCGGAAATAAAGAATCGATCTTGGTTCTTGCGGCGTTGGAGATCCGGATCCGCTCCCCGAAGATGATGGCGTCTCGTTCTCCGGTCTCCGGACGTCAATCGGGGCGATCGGATTCCTCCGCTTTCTCCTTTTCTCCTCCGGTTAGGGTTTCGCCTTTTTCTTTTTCTCTCGGTTCCTTTCTCTCTTTTCAAACTAGGGTTTCGTTTGGTTTTCGGTACGCACGAGAGGGAAAGGTTTGAGGAGGCGGTATTTTAATTTAGGGTTTTCCTTCCGGTAACCGGGATTTAATTATCCTCTTAATATTTATTTTCTTTTATTTTATTTTATTTTATTTCGTACGTACCGTCAAAATACTCCTCGAATATTTTTGACTCTAATTAATTAATTCGTTAATTAATTAATTCCCTACAGATAATCCTTCGGGATAAATCTTTAAAGATAATTGCTTAAGGATAATTCCTTATCGATAATCCCTTCGGAGATAATTCCTTAAAGATAATTCCTTAAGGATAATTCTAAGATTCCTCAAAAAGCGTGCCAGATCTTTTGCACGGATTCCGATGCACCCCACGGTTATCGCGACCTTCAAAACCCCATTCCGGGAGATCCGTAAGTCGAATTTTGGATCCGATTGCACCGCCGTTCATCGTTTTTTGAGCTCTATCACCGAAAAATACCCGCACGGCATGTTAGTCAACTCTAAAGAGCCCGATAATTTAATTTCCTCTAACTTACACTGTATCAGTAGGAGGGTAAAATATTACTAGAAAAGTCGTGTCATTACAAATAAAAGCCCAAAAGCCCCTTGCAAGAAACGTTATTTCGTTTCTTACTGTGCTGTCCAGACCCGAATGATCCGGACTGCACCCAATCCGATCCGGATCCCGAACGTGGAATTTCCAGTTTCGCGCGGACGATCCGGACTGCCCCTATCCGATCCGGATCCCGAACGTGGAATTTCCAGTTTCGCGCGGACGATCCGGACTGTCCCTATCCGATCCGGATCCCGAAGCCAAAAACCCCAAAATTTCAAAATTTTCGAAAATTTTCGATTTGCGCCCAAACTCTCCGGAAACCTTCTAGAACCTTCCGGAAGCTTACAAAAACATTCTAAGGGTATCATTCAACCCTCCACACACTCGAACTTCGCAATTTGATAAAGTTCAGTGTACTACATTCACCCCTCCTAAAAAGGAGTTTCGTCCGCGAAACTAGAAGTGAAGTACCTCAAGTCTCCAGCTGAAAAAGATGAGGGAAATGCTCCTGCAGTGCGCTCTCAAGCTCCCACGTGGCCTCGCGATCCTCGTGATCGCTCCAAAGTACCTTCACATAAGGTATCTTGCGATTTCGAAGTTTCTTCACCTCACGAGCCAAAATCCTCACCGGTTGCTCCTCAAAGCTCAAATCCTCGTGTAGTTCCAACGGGGCGAAGTCCACCACATGAGATGGATCAAAAACATACTTCCGGAGCGTCGATACATGGAACACATTGTGCACTCCCGATAGGTTAGGCGGTAGAGCAAGCCGATAAGCCACCGGGCCGATACGCTCCAAAATCTCAAAAGGTCCAATAAATCGGGGACTTAGCTTCCCTCTGATGCCAAATCTCTTGACTCCTCTAGTCGGCGATACTTTTAGGAAGACATGGTCTCCAACTTGAAATTCCAAATCGCGCCGACGCTTATCCGCATAACTCTTTTGTCGACTTTGAGCTGAAATCAAACGTTCCCGAGCTAGTTGAACCTTGTTTTCGGCCTCTTGGAGTACATCGGGGCCTAAAATCATTCGTTCTCCCACCTCGCTCCAATGAAGAGGTGATCGGCACTTTCTTCCATAAAGAGCCTCGAATGGCGCCATCTTGATACTTGCTTGATAACTATTGTTATAGGCAAACTCGGCCATCGGTAGATATTGATGCCAACCACTCTGATAATCCAAAACACATGCTCTGAGCATGTCCTCCAAGATTTGTATGGTTCGCTCAGACTGCCCATCGCTCTGGGGGTGGAAAGCTGTACTGAAATCCAACTGCGTGCCTAGGGCCTCGTGAAGGCTCCTCCAAAAATGAGATGCAAATCTTGGATCTTGATCGGAAACTATAGAAACAGGCACTCCATGCAATCGCACAATCTCATCAAGGTACTTTTGTGCAAGCTTTTCTCTAGACCAAGTAGTATGGATAGGGATAAAATGAGCAGATTTGGTTAACCTATCCACGATCACCCAAATAGCATCATGCCCAGCCTGAGAGCGGGGTAATCCAACAACAAAATCCATGGTGATCCTCTCCCACTTCCACACGGGAATGGGTAAACTCTGCAACTTGCCTGCGGGAAGTCGGTGCTCGGCCTTCACTTGTTGACATGTCAAGCATTGAGCCACAAATTTTCCAACATCTTTCTTCATGCCGGGCCACCAATAAAGTAATCTTAAGTCCTTGTACATTTTGGTGCCGCCTGGGTGAAGAGAATAAGGTGCTCGGTGTGCTTCCTTCAGGATCTCTTCTTTGATCTCCAAATCCGTCGGTACATAAAGTCGACTTCGAAAACGAAGTACGCCATGATCATCCACATGAAACTCACCTGCTCGGCCATTGACAAGTGTAGCCCGAATCTTTTCCAAACTAGGATCTTGGACTTGTTTCATCTTGATCCTTTCCATAAGAGTCGGTTGCAACACCAATGTCATCAATCTCATGGGTGTCTCGGGTGCCACAACTTCCAATTCCAACCGTCTCATATCTTGAAGTAATGGTTGTTGGTAAGTGATCATCATCGCTAAATTTTCCATCGATTTGCGACTTAGAGCATCTGCCACTACATTTGCTTTCCCAGGATGGTAGAGAATAGTCAAATCATAATCCTTAAGCAGCTCCAACCATCTGCGCTGCCTAAGATTCAACTCCTTCTGAGTAAAGAGGTACTTTAGGCTCTTATGATCAGTGTATACCTCACAAAGCTCACCATATAAATAGTGTCGCCACAGCTTCAATGCAAATACCACGGCGGCTAACTCCAAATCATGAGTGGGATAGTTTTTCTCGTAGTCCTTTAATTGACGAGAGGCATAATCAATAACCTTCTCGTTTTGCATCAAAACACACCCTAACCCACTCAAGGAAGCATCACTGTAGATCACATATCCCGCTCCTACAGTAGGCAAAGCCAAGATCGGGGCGGTTGTCAACCGTTCCTTCAATTCCCTGAAGCTTCTCTCACACGCATCATTCCAGATAAACTTGGTGCCTTTATGCGTTAGTCGCGTTAGGGTAGTAGATAACCTTGCAAATCCCTCAACAAAACGCCGATAGTAGCCGGCCAGACCGATAAAACTCCGGATCTCGGTGATGTTCGTCGGTCTAGGCCAATCCTTAATTGCCTCAATTTTCTTGGGGTCCACAGCTATTCCTTTATCTGATATTACATGACCCAAGAACGCTACCTCTCGTAGCCAAAACTCACATTTCTTCAACTTCGCGTAGAGCTCTTTCTCCCGAAGTAATTGCAACACTTGCCGCAAGTGATCCTCATGCTCTTCGTCACTTCGAGAGTACACCAAAATGTCGTCGATAAACACCACGACGAATCTATCCAAAAAGGGCTTGAAGACACGGTTCATCAAATCCATAAAAGCTGCCGGGGCATTAGTGAGCCCAAACGGCATAACAGTAAACTCATAGTGTCCATACCGTGTCCTAAAAG
This sequence comes from Tillandsia fasciculata, assembly GCA_029168755.2. Taxonomy (NCBI): domain Eukaryota; kingdom Viridiplantae; phylum Streptophyta; class Magnoliopsida; order Poales; family Bromeliaceae; genus Tillandsia; species Tillandsia fasciculata. The sequence continues at coordinate 32,960 of JAQOTM010000159.1, read as the reverse complement.
CCGTTCTAGGAACATCCTCGGGCTTGATCTTGAGTTGGTGGTATCCAGACTGAAGGTCAATCTTCGAATACACTCTTGATCCTTGGAGTTGATCAAACAAGTCATCAATCCTCGGCAATGGATACTTATTCTTAATTGTGACCTTGTTAAGCTCGCGATAGTCCACGCAAAGGCGAAGCGATCCATCCTTTTTCTTGACGAACAAAACTGGAGCTCCCCAAGGTGAAACGCTCGGTCGAATGAAGCCTTTTTCCAACAAGTCTTGAAGCTGTGCCTTGAGCTCTTTTAACTCTGCCGGTGCCATCCTATATGGCGCTTTCGAGATTGGGGTAGTTCCAGGGATCAGATCCACCACAAACTCGATCTCTCTATCCGGAGGCATCCCCGGTAGCTCTGCCGGGAACACATCAGTAAACTCTCGCACAACTGGGATATCCTCTACTCTCGGAGTCTCACTGCTACTATCCACAACAGTAGCCAAGTAGGCGACACATCCACTCCTAATCAACTGTTTTGCTCTGGTGGAAGAGATAGTCATCGCAAACAGTGAACTTTTGCAGCCTCTGAACACAATTTCCTCTTGTCCCGGTTCTCGAAACTTCACGAGTCGATTCTCACAATCAATGGTAGCATGATATCTTGTGAGCCAATCCATGCCCAAAACCACATCAAATTCTCCAAGTCGATGGAGGGCCAACAAATCTGCCGGCAAAATCCAATCCCCAATCCTAATAGGACAGCTAGGGGAAAACTCCCGAATCTCCAAGGTATGATCGGGGACTAAAACTTGTCCCGGATGCAAAGTAGGAACTAATTCGATGCCATGCAACTCGGCAAATAGCCGGTCAATGAATGAATGAGATGCACCAGTGTCAAATAAAGCTCGAACTCGAATGCTATGAATCAAGATAATACCTGCAACGACGTCCTCTGCCGCTGAAGCCTCCTCAGTTTGGGCCGCATACATGCGCCCACTTGGAGCCTGCCGTGGCCCCTCGTACTGTCGTGACGCCGGTGGTCGCCCTGACTGAGAGTAGGTGGGTGGGGTCACCTATCCTGGAATAACTGGTGCCGATGCTGATGAAGGTGTCGGTGTCGAGCCTCGCGGGCACTCTGATCGAAAGTGGCCCTCCTGGCCACAAAGATAGCACTTGCCTCCACGCTGCGGGCATTGCGGCGGCACATGGGGTCCACCACAAATCACGCAACGCGGCGGCCGCCGACGGTCAGGTCCTCCCCGGTGTGAAGATGAGCCGCGTCCTCCAGACTGGCTCCTCGGGTGCTTCGGCGGTTTCTTCGAATAGGGCTTATGACTTGCGCCCTCGGTCGCCGACCTCTTGCCTCGCGTCCTATCAAGAGCTTCCCTCTCCTCCTTAGCAATCTCTGCGCCTTTCTCTACTATCAAGGCACGGTCCACAACCTCCCGATAGGTTTGGAGGTTTAGGGTCTGAACCAATCTAAAAATGGACGGTCTAAGGCCGTTCTCGAACATACGGGCCTTGTCCTCGTCGTCCCTCACAACGTGCGGAATACAGTTAAGTAGTCGAGTAAATTCCCTCTCGTACTCCGCCACGGTTTTGTCTCCTTGCCTCAAGTTGCGGAGATCTCTTTCCATTTGCCTTTTTGCGCTCGCCGGAAAATACTTCATTGCAAGCATCTTCTTGAACCGCGGCCATGTGATTGCTGCCAAATCGGTCGTGGGGTCATCCCGAATGTCCGTCCACCACTGGTAAGCATCGCCCTCAAGATGGTGTGTTGCCAACCACACCCGGTCTCCCTCCGCTACGAAGGTATCGTGGAAAAGTTTCTCCATGTGTAGAATCCACTTCTCAAAAACCCAATAGTCGGGTTTCTCTCCATCATATGTCCGAGGCTTGGATTCCCGAAATTCCCTCAAACGAGCCATGAGTCGGTCCCGCTCTTCTCCAGCTACCATCATCGGTAAAACCGTCCTCGCCGGTGGAGTCTGAACTGGCGGTGACATCACAACCTCTTCCCGGCGCCCAGCACTCGGAGTGTGATGTGAAGACTCGGGCACCTCAGGTCGAAGTGCATCGGTCACTCCACCCATGTGCTCCTGTGGTTGCACTGGTGGGTGCGAAGGGTCTTGAGTTCCCCTTGCCGCCAACTGCTGGGTCAAAAGAGCTTCCAACCTCTGCATCCTTGCATCCTGCCGACGCGAAGCCTCAGCCTGCTCTCGCGCCGCAGCCGACTGCCGCTCCACTACATCAGCTAGCATAGCCAGCTGCTCTCTCAAATCTCGGACCTCACTGGATCCGGAAGTAGCGGATGTCTCCGCATCGGCCTCCTCGGCCGTCATGGAGCGAGTCGTAGGCATCACAAACTGTAACAGGCATAAAATGCGTAGGTTAGGATAACCAACGCAAAACGCATCCCCACTCAAAACAAATCCCAATCATGCGAAAGCAAATGAAGCATGCCACAATTATTTCCCGATGTCAGGTTGTCGGCCGCCAACCAGACCTTCCAAGGAAATAGAAGGTGCAATCACTTCGATCAACTCCAACTCTTATGGAGTTATAGTATTGACCCAATCATGTTACTTTCGCCAAATAATCATATAAGACCCCGTCTCTCACGTTCCTAATCCTTATGGTCCAACCAGCCTAAGGTTTGCTAGGTCCTCTAAGACTCAACCCTAGGCTCTGATACCAAAATAATCAGTCACGCCCCAGGCCCCAGCGGAAGCCTACCCGGCACGTGCACAGACCCGCCGTGTGCACAAGGTAGCCCCCGGTACACACAAGGCGTCTACAACAACAAAACGGAAGGAAGGCAATAAACACATCCTACTAGTAATCAGAGCACAACACAACTAAACTACACATAAAAGAGGAAAGTAGATAACAACTATCATACAAGAAGTTAAAATCCAATATACACATGTAGTTCTCTTAAATACAACTTATCAAAATACATGGGTGGTTTCTATGCCAAAATACACCAACACCTCTCTGACAAAAACAAAAGAAAAGGTGTCCTGTAACCACCTCGAGTGGTGCAACGGGGATTAGCTAGCTATGCGATAACCCCTTGCCACGGTCCCGAGCCCCTCCCGCTGCGGATGGCTCTGAAAAACAACATCCCAAATGGGGTGAGAACTATTAAACAATAGTTCCCAGTGGGTAAGCCGCCGAGAGAAGCGAAATACACCAGTAGGTCAACTGAGGCATAAGATAGTAAACTGCTGAAATGAAATGCAGAAAATAAACAACTGAAGTAAAGTAAAGTACTCTACTACTATCATGCCTCTATGCTCATGTACAAGGTGATGATGATATGAATCTATCATGCTATCATAATGTCCAACTACAATGAGTAGTATTACTTATGTGGTGTCCAATGTCAAGTTTGCTATCATGTATGTCCAACTACCCTTAATGTATCATCTATGTGATATTCAATGTCAAGTTTGGTTAACTTAATCCTTTTTCTCTTGAAGACTTTCTTTGAGTCTAAGCTTGAGCCACACCTCATGGTCCCGTGGTGTCACGACCCGGGACCGAAAATTTTTACGGTTCGGGCACGCCAACAGACCCGCCAATCGGGCATGACCTCTCGCTACCCGAAAGGAACGGTAACATCCATCTCGAATCAGAACAATGTGTATGATGAGATATAATATCAGAGTTAGATCACTACTAATTTAAAACTTTCATTCAATAACAAACAGTTAAAGCGGAAATGAAAGCATGATAAGAATGAACCATAATAAACTTTATTACATTTTACATCTCTCAACTTACAATTACATAATATTACAATGCTTTTCCTCACAATACATGGTTCACTCGAAACATAAAAGAAAGGTACCTCTGCTAGACCCTCTAGGTCACTATGCTGCTGGGCTCTTGCCCCGGACGTATGCCTCGCCGTCTGCATCTGAACCGTCTCGACCGCTGCATCCAAGCTGAACCTGTGGGGGGGGGTCACCCAAGGGGTGTGAGAACTTTCGAGAGAGTTCCCAGTGGGTTCAACCACCGAGAAGAAATGTCCTACACCACTTGGTCCAATGGAAGCAATAATAATAGTGCTAGGAAACTAAAATCCTCAATGTCAAACTGTAGCTATGCAATGTACCATGTCACCACACTATCTGTGAAAAACCAACTACCCAGCACTGATCCGACTAGCCACACTAGGCTGCTAAGTACCAACTCGGCCACTATGCCGCTGTATACAGGGTTCAACTAACCCGGCCACCTCGGCCACTCTATTTTCTCTGTTCTTTAGATTCTGGTTTTAGTTCAAGTTAACCCTCAGAAATCCTTATCCAACGGGCCCGAGCCCGGTAGTCCTGCTACCATAAGATAATGTTTCTAAGGTTGCCGATAACACCCGTGAGTGTTACCCCGTCCTACGAAGTAAATGTGCTCTTCGGACCACCGCTATCGGAGGGAGGGGGTCTTCCCTGCGTCCGATCCTGATGCGCCCGGGGAAAGGGCAAGCCCTTTACGTCCCACAGAGCCACATTTCAACCTTCGAAGGCACGCCCGTTTTATTATCTTTGTATTTCAGTTGCTTTGTCCTCCGGCTGAAGCGTCCCGAACGGGCCACTGCCCGGGAGAGGGATTAACTGCCCGTACCTCCAACCTGGGTTGGCTTCACCGAGGATTTTCATGTTCTCTTTCTTTTCTTTTCTTTTCTTTTCACTTTAGTTCTTAGCCTCTTTGCTTTTGAACACTTGCTTTACTTTTCTTTCTCACTCGAGCCTTCAGCTCACATTGCCACTGGTAATTATCACCGCTCTTTCCTTTGAGCATTTAGCACTTTGCTTTCACTTTAAGCCTTCCGAAAGTACCTCGTCCGACGGGTCACTGCCCAGGGAGTCCTGCTCCACTTTACGAGTCCCAAATTCGAAGGCGCCATTTACATTCTCTTTATCTTAAGCAATTAGTTTGTCTTGCTTATTAACCAATTTTAGCTCTATCTTGAGCAATTTGCTTGTCTTGCTTATTAATCACTTTTTCATTCCTTACCCTAGGTCTTGCCGCACGGGTAACCAGAGTCTCCTGGACTCGTTCACATTTTACTTTCTTTGTTTAACTTAAATTGAAGTTCAAGTTATTGTCCATTTACCCGGACACCCTATGACTCTCTCTAGGGTTGTATTTGTTAATTCTTTTAACCTTGGGGTCTCATCCCATTTTCCCGATTCCTTACTGAATCCTAGAGTTAACTTGACTCTATTGTTCGGCTCCATTATTAGCTCAGAGTTGCGCTGACTCTAATTTCATGTTCCACTTTTATCTTAGAGTTACACTAACTCCATGTTGATTACTAGTTCACTTTAGGTTCTCTTTACCTAAGTTTCATATCATACTCATCCTAGAGTCCCGCGACTCTATGTTGATCACTCTATCCAGTGTCCTTAGGTTATTTTCCTAAGACAGTGCCACTCGTTCAATCCTAGGATAACTCCTAAGTTTGATGCCACTCGGTGAACCCTGAAGCTAGGTTTTCTCCTAGTCTTACTACCACATGTTTCCTTTCCCTAAGTCACATGATTCCTAGGGTTGTACCCTAACATGCTCATAATCATGAATAGTTAATCCTTTTCATGCATGCAATTATTTTCATCTCATTCATGCAGTAATATTTATCCTCTAGACATGCGATTCTATCCTCTATCTTTGGCAACCAACAGTTGCACTTTTCATCTGTGTCCTTTTACACACGCACATTTATCCTCTAGACATGCGATTCTATCCTCTATCTTTGGCAACCAACAGTTACACACGCATATTTATCCTCTAGACATGCGATTCTATCCTCTATCTTTGGCAACCAACAGTTGCACTTTTCATCTGTGTCCTTTTACACACGCACATTTATCATCTGTCTCCGGCAACCAACAGTTGCGCTTTTTCATCTGAATCCACCTACACAGGCAATCATAATCATAATTACCTAACGCCTCTAACAGGCTACTATCATGCTTCGAATTGAAAAGCAAAGGAGCAAGGGGAGAGGTCACCCCTTTTCGGCAGAATTCCCCACCTTGTGGAGTTCGAAATTCCTTTCATATCTCCGCACTTGACCTCCTGTTCCTCCCAATTGCTTGTAGACACTTGCAATTGGCCTCCACGCGGCTCCACTTGGTACCTCGAGCTTGTACGCGAAACGGAGCATGCTTCGCTGAAGGATCGCACACAAAACGGTGCATGTCCCTCATGCCCTGCACGCAAAACGGTGCACACTGTTAGTGACGGCACGCTAAACGGTGCGCGACAACGCGACCTGCACGCGAAACGGAGCACATACCTCAAATTGGCACGCAAAACGGTGCACGCTCCACAGTAGGGTTGTACGTGGAACGGTACACCTTCATTCAGTTATGTACGCAAAATGAGGTGCATCGTTAGAACCGGCACGCAAAACGATGCGCGATAACACGAACTACACACGAAACGGTGCACGTACCTCGAAACTACACGCAAAACGGTGCACATCTGACTGTGGGGTTGCACGCATAACGGTGCACCTTCATTCGGTCCTGTACGCGACATGAGATACATTGTTAGAATCTACACGCGAAACTGTGCGCGATAACACGAACCGCACGCGAAACGGTGCACGTACCTCGAAACTGCACGCGAAACGGTGCACCTTTGACTGTAGGGTCGCACGCAAAACGGTGCATATTTTACCGACCCTGCACGCAAAACGGGGCGTATTATTAGAGTCTTCTCGAAAAACGGTGCCCGTCAGTCCAACCTGTGCGCAAAACGGAGCACATACCTCGTGTCGGCATGCAAAACGAGACGTGCCAAAAACGCCCGCAAAACTCGAGCAGTAAGACGGCACAGAAAAGTTGGGTCCCTAACATGCATGTGGGCAAAGGGGTCAAACCGAAAATCCAAAAGGAAATGTAGAAACTGTGCCAAAAATACCACAAAAGAATGACGAACGGCCTACCTCGACCGCGTCGCGTAGTCCATCTGGCTTTTTGGAGCACTTTGCGCGCTCCACGATGCCCACAATGCCTCGCCGCACCACTCCCCAACCTTCTCCCTCACTCTCGGTTTGAAGAAGAAAACGAAGAAGGAAAGAAGGTGGCTTGCGGGGAGGAAGAAGAAGGAGAAAAAGAGAAAGGGGGAGAGGGGGCGGTCCATGGCTCGCGGGTTCACGGTGCACCGCCGGTCTACGGCACCTGCTCGGGTGCACCCGGTCCAGGCGGGGCTAAGGAGGGCCACGTGGCCGCGCCTATGCGCGCCACGCGGCCGCGCAGTTCACGCGCCACACGGGCGCGTGACACCACGCAGCCCACGGGCGCGGGACACGCGCCCGTGACACGGGCACGTGAGCTCCAGCGCCCGCGCGCGCCAACAGGGGTCCGCCACGTGGCGGCCCCCCTGTGGCCCGCGCAGGAGGTGCGCCTGCGCACCTGACGCGGCCCTGCGCGTCTTATCACATCAGCTGCGCCTCGCCTGACGCACCGCGGGCCTCCTCGGGTTCCGTGCCACGCGTGTCTCGATCTGCGTGCCGCGACACCTCGATTTGCGTGCCGCTTTGCCTCGAAAAGCGCGCACGCCTACCAGGCTCCAAATCCAACAAATAAATAGTCCATTCTTAGCGATTTCGCGCGCTGAGTCCAGAAATGAGGTCCGTTTCTCCAAATTCTCATCCAAAAATTTGCCGAATTCCCCCGGATAGCCCATTGATCCGGTTTTCCGCACCGGGTCCAATTCTGAAGCCCGATTTGCCGAATTGCAACTCTAAAATTCCCCGGAGGCGCCCAGAGAGGAAATATTCAATCCCACTTTGCCCGGGGGCCAAATCTGACATCCACGACATGCGAAATCACTTCTGAACATGCGACGGGTCCTCCAGTGACCCACGCGATCTCTTTTTAAGCCCGGTTTCCAACGCTTGTGCCCAAGTTGCACAGCAATTCCATTTCTTGGGCCCAACATGTGTCCAATCACGGCCAAGGCCACCGAAAGTTACCGAACCACCAGCAAACCCTACGCTGGGAATTCCGGGACCCTTTTTGATTTGACAAAAGTCCCACTGTCCTTGAATTCGCTGGCGGAGCCCGTTCTCTCGATCCGGGTGTCCGATCATCGCGAAACTCTTACTGTGGCCCTAAAACACAGTTACGGAGTTCCCGTAATTTTCTCGGAATTTTCCGAGACTGTGAATTTTCCACTTACGATCTGGGCCCACTTCCTCATATAAGATTCTAGGTATCTTATTTTAATCCCGATCTGGGCCCAATTCATTTCCAGGTCATCCTGTACTTTTCTAACTCAATAAAATAGTATTTCATACCATTTTATTTACATTTATTTATATTCCAAATTCCGGTTCACTACACGTGGTGGCACCCCCCAAGGAGCTATGCCAAACCAACGGCGTCCCAATCGGCACCCAATCCCGCACGGCGATCATAATGTCGCAAATGGCCAACTCCGGAGTGCCGGCTTGGAGGGAGCGACCCTACCAAGCATGTGCGAATGAGCACAAACGGCAAGCAAGCAAGTCTCGATCATCGTGTCTGAAACACGGAATAGCAAGTCATCGTGTCTAAAACACGAAAAAGCATCATCGACCTTTAGGTCGGGGTATAGTATCTCAAGTGTCAATGTTTCATATACAATATTAACATTATTTTGCATAATGAAAGAATAAAACATTTACAAGTTATCCTCATGTCTCAAACATGGAATCTAACTATTTCATCTTGATTGTACAAGTTTAGAAGTTTTCTACTTGTATCTCCCTACACTAGATGGCACTAATGTCATAATGTCCATTTTCTTCATGATCATATGCATAACATATCTCAATAATTCTATAACATGTATAGTTATTCTCTATTCATATCCAAAAGCTTAAGTTCACGAAAATTCCTATTCAATCCCCCCTCAAAGTGCCCATGCACCTACAATGTTTACCTCTACTAAATAGAGTATGAATTTTTCTACACATGAAGGGGTTCAAATGCATGATCATAAATCATGATAAATCAAACGATGCATGTTTAATATAACAATGATGCCCTAAAAGTCTATAGAAGACATAGGGGGTGTTCACCCATTTCGGTGAGGTCAGACCCACCGGATAGTTGCCAAATCCTTGTGAAGGATCCCAACCAAGAAGCCCACACTTCCTCTTATGCCCTAAGAGAAGTTTCCAAAGGGTTAAAACATCACAAAACCCTAATCACAAAATCCCTTAAAATCATAGGGAAAAATAGGTGGAAAATACCTTAGGTTGAGAAATCTTGCTAAATCTTGAAATCCAAACAAGAAAAGCTTCAAAACCAACCTATAAGAGTGTTCTACACCCATCAATTCCACCCCAAAAGCTATAAATCAAAAAGCCCCAAAATAAACCCTAGTTTTCCAAAACCTAGGTTTTCCTTCAAAAATCCCAAAAGAAAGGAAAAAGAAGTGTTCCAAACCTCTTTTAGCTCAAATCCCACCTTGGAAAAGCAAAGGATAGGCACAAGAGCTCCAAACTTCCTTCTTCTTCAAGTTCTAGCCTTCCTCCAAGCTCTTGTAGCAAGCTTCAATGGTGGAGAAAAGGAGGTTGAAGAAGAATCCAAGTAGAGAGGTGGGTTGGAGAAGAAAATCCAAGATTTCTCCCTCTCACTCTCTCTCTCTCACACTTTCTCTTGCTCTCTCCAAATGAGAGGAAAAGAGGAGTGAAGGGGTTAAAAACCCTAAAGTAACAAAAGCCCAAAAGCCCCTTGCAAGAAACGTTATTTCGTTTCTTACTGTGCTGTCCAGACCCGAACGATCCGGACTGCACCCAATCCGATCCGGATCCCGAACGTGGAATTTCCAGTTTCGCGCGGACGATCCGGACTGCCCCTATCCGATCCGGATCCCGAACGTGGAATTTTCAGTTTCGCGCGGACGATCCGGACTGTCCCTATCCGATCCGGATCCCGCAGCCAAAAACCCCAAAATTTCAAAATTTTCAAAAATTTCCGATTTGCGCCCAAACTCTCCGGAAACCTTCTAGAACCTTCCGGAAGCTTACAAAAACATTCTAAGGGTATCATTCAACCCTCCACACACTCGAACTTCGCAATTTGATAAAGTTCAGTGTACTACAGAGGCGACCGACACTTGCATCCATACAACGCCTCAAACGGAGCCATCTGAATGCTCGCTTGATAGCTGTTGTTGTACGCAAACTCAACCAAGGGTAAGTGTCGGTGCCACCCTCCTCCAAAGTCCATAACGCACGCTCTCAACATATCCTCGAGGGTCTGAATGGTGCGCTCGGACTGGCCATTGGTCTGTGGGTGGAAAGCAGTGCTGAATCTGAGCTGAGTCCCCAAGGCTGACTGCAGACTCCCCCAAAATCGTGACACAAATTTCGGATCTCGATCTGAAACAATGGATGCTGGTACTCCATGCAGCCTCACTATCTCATCCAAGTATAGCTGTGCCAGGCGCTCCAAGGACCAAGTCATCTGTACAGGCAGGAAATGTGCAGACTTGGTGAGTCTATCAACAATCACCCAAACCGCGTCGGCTCCACTCTGTGATCTCGGCAGCCCCGTCACAAAATCCATGGTGATGTGGTCCCACTTCAACTCGGGAATTGGAAGACTCTGCAACTTGCAAGCAGGAACACGATGCTCTGCCTTCACTTGCTGGCAAGTTAGACAATGAGCTACAAACCTTCCAATATCCCGCTTCATTCCGGACCACCAAAAGTGTGCCTTGAGGTCCTTATACATCTTAGTACCACCAGGATGAATGGTATAAGGTGTATAATGGGCCTCTCTCAAAATCTGGTCTCTGATCTCTGGATCCGAAGGCACACATACTCGGTCCCTGTACCGCAGTACTCCCGAGCTATCTACTGAAAAATCCCCTCTCTGATCTGTCTGAATCTGTGATCTGATCCTCTCCAAGTGGGGGTCCTCACTCTGCGTCTCCCTGATCCTGTCCAACAGAGTGGGCTGCAAGACCATGGTCATAAGCCTCGCAGAGACCCCAGGGGATACCACCTCAATCTGAAGTCGCCTCATCTGCTCAATCAGCGGTGCCTGCTATGTAATCAACATGCTCAGGCTCTGCACCGACCTCCGACTTAAAGCATCTGCCACAACATTGGCTTTGCCGGGATGATAAAGGATACTCAGATCGTAATCCTTTAACAGCTCCAACCACCGACGTTGCCTCAGATTCCGCTCCTTTTGTGTAAACAGATACTTTAAGCTCTTATGATCTGTGTAAATCTCACAATGCTCCCCGTAGAGGTAATGCCGCCACAGCTTCAAAGCAAACACCACAGCTGCAAGCTCCAAGTCATGAGTAGGATAATTCTTCTCATAATCCTTTAATTGCCGTGAAGCATAAGCAATTACCCTACCATGCTGCATCAAGACACATCCCAAACCGCTGTGCGAGGCGTCACTGTAAATCACGAAGCCCTCTCCCATCACCGGCAGTGCAAGAACAGGTGCTGAGATCAATCTCCTCTTCAGCTCCTCGAAACTCTGCTTACACTGCTCGGTCCAAACAAACCTCGTCCCCTTCCTAGTCAGATTGGTCAGGGGAGTAGAGAGCTTCGCAAAGCCCTCCACGAAACGACGGTAGTAGCCTGCCAGGCCCAAGAAACTCCGTACCTCTGTAATCGTCGTCGGTCTAGGCCAATCCCGAACAGTATCAATCTTCGTTGGGTCGACTGCCACTCCAGCGGCTGAAACTATGTGGCCCAAGAATGCAACCTCCCGAAGCCAGAACTCGCACTTTTTAAGCTTGGCATACAACTTCTTCTCACGTAGAAGCTGCAGCAATATCCTCAAGTGCTCCTCGTGCTCCACATCGCTCCGGGAGTAGATCAAGATGTCATCAATAAACACAACCACAAACAGATCCAAGTACGACTGAAATACCCGGTTCATCAGATCCATGAATGCAGCTGGGGCATTGGTCAAACCGAACGGCATAACCGTAAACTCATAATGCCCATACCGGGATCTAAAGGCCGTCTTGGGGATGTCCTCGGCCCCCACCCTCAGCTGGTGGTAACCTGACTGAAGATCAATCTTCGAAAACACTGAGGCTCCCTGTAGCTGATCGAATAAATCATCAATCCGTGGCAGAGGGTACTTATTCCGGATGGTCACTTTATTCAGCTTCCGGTAGTCCACACATAAGCGAAGTGTCCCATCCTTCTTCTTCACGAACAACACAGGCACTCCCCACGGAGAAACACTGGGCCGGATAAAGCCTCTATCCAAGAGATCCTGAAGCTGGGCCTTCAACTCCATCAACTCGGCAGGTGCCATCCTATAAGGTGCCTTTGAGATTGGTGCGGTTCCGGGTACCACATCAATCACAAACTCTATCTCCCTCTCCGGCGGCATAGTCGTCAACTCAGGGGGAAACACATCGGGAAACTCGCGGACAACAGGAATATCCTCGAGTCCCCGTGTCGCCGTAGGCACCTCCACAATCGTCGCCAGAAATGCAGTGCATCCTCTACTCATCATCCGCCTGGCCCTCGCCGAAGAAATAGTCAAAGCAAATAAGGAGCTCTGACAGCCTCTGAAGACGAACTCCTCTTGCCCCGGCTCACGAAGAGTCACCGTCCTCTCTCTGCAGTCTATGCTAGCATAGTATCTCAACAACCAATCCATACCAAGCACAACATCGAAATCCTGGAGCTGCCGCAAGACAAGCAAGTCTGCCGGCAGAATCCAGGGTCCCAACTGTATAGGGCAATCTCTACAGCACTCCTCGACATGTAAAACATGATCTGGTATCTGAACCTCTAATGCATGCGATAAAGAAACTACCTCTATACCATGTAGGGATGCAAATGCTCTACTGATAAATGAATGTGATGCACCAGTATCAAAAAGAGCACGTGCCCGAACTGCAGAAATCAGAATAATACCTGCGACGACCTGCTCCGCTGCTGAAGCATCCTCAACCTGAGCGGCATAGACTCGACTGCTCGGCGCCGGGGGACGTCGCTCTGGCTGCCGTGAAGAAGATGAGGCGAAATCTGGCCTGCTGTAGGCCGCAAAAGGACCGGCTGGCTGGTAAGGAACTGATGGTGCTGAAGCTGAGGATGGAGCTGGATGACCGGCCCTGGGGCATGCACTCGCAATATGACCGGCCTGCCCACAGCGAAAACATCGGCCCTGTCTCTGCGGGCACTGAGTCGGCGGGTGTGGGCCTCCACAGATAATACACCGATCCGAGCGCTGCCGTCGAGAAGTTTGCTGTGAGGACTGCTGCTGTCGAGGTGGTCGATGCTGCTGCTGCTGTGACTGGCGAGACGCCCCCGATCTCTGCCGTCCCTGGTACCCCCGGCCCTGAGGGTGGAAACGTGGAGGTCTCAGGGGTCCCTGCCTGCTAGACTGCCCCTCCTCCATCGTAGCCGGGCGCTTCGCCCCAGAAGTCACTACGGGGGCGGGAGTCACCTCTGCCATCACGGCCTCTCCACATTCCACATACAACGCCTGCTCCATCGAGGCCTCCAAAGTCTGTAGTCTGCGGGAGCGGGCGAACTGATAAATGTCTCGGCGAAGTCCTCTCTCAAACATATAGATGCGGTGGCTCTCATCTCTGGCCACGTGTGGCAGGCATGAAGATCGGCTATAACCAACAAATCACTGTCTCACTCACTGGCTGGAATCTACACTGCTGAGACTCACTGTCACTCTGACAGTTCCCATGAACCCAGATCTACCATCACTATCACTCTCCCAAAGAAAACTGATCTACAGACTGCTATCAACTCCACTCGGTCCCCAGACACGAGTGCAAATGCATCCCACAACCACCCGACCTCCCAGCCCACAACCCGGGCGAGAATGACAAATATAATAAAGTGATGTGGGAATGTCCAGAGCAATAAAGAAACCTAGACCAAGTTAAAGTTTTCTACAGTCAGGTTGAACATGATACATATGACAGGGGTGCTAGGTCAAGTTCCAAGATTTCAACAATTAACATGTAGTAGGAATCACAATAAGATCACAAGATTCAACAACTGATATACAAGAGTACTAACATACAGTTTACACATGCCATTTAATCCAATCTCTAACATGCATGATCCTACATACATAGAATTAGCACGCAGTCCACACTACAAAAAATTTAAGTTTTAGAAGCGATCGAAACCGCTGGGAAAAGTACCTAAAACTGTTGGAAATATTTTTCCCAACACTTCTAAAACTGTTGGGAAAAATTCTGTAACCGCTGTTAGATCTCCGTCGCTAAAGATCTTTGCCGACATTTTATACGACCGTTGGAGAAGATGATAATTTTAGTAACGGTTCTCCGACCGCTACTAAATATAGTAAAAAGCGCTAGTATAAATTAATAAATTTATACCAACGATTTTATAATTGTTTTAAATCCAATCTAAAATACAAACACATACAATTAAAAACAAACTAGATAAGATTTTAAGACTTTATAAATTGAGATATAAAAACAAATTAATCATTCAAATAAATTTAAATTTGATTACATCCGTCAAACAAGAGAAGTTAAATCATTTAGCCAAATAAAAATTTGCACAGTAAAAATACAATTATCAATCAAAAATATTAATCAAAGAAAATTTTAATCTAAAAAAAATAAAATTTATATGAAATCAAAGTTTTCTGCAAGTTCTTCAATTTCTTCAATGAATTTGCTCCAAATTACAAATTTTCACCAATCCTTTCTCCTTTTTGAAAATTCCTGCAAAAAAAAAAAAATCAAATCAAATCAAATTAGTAAAATAATAAAATCAAAAGGTTTCAATAAGAGAATAACACTAATAATAAAGTCAAAACTTTAGCACTCAACTTATGAACATGAGTAAGGATCTAAGCAAGAATGTAGTCAACTATTTGTTTAGCAGGTAGCCACGAAATAATATTTGTTTAGCAGGTAGTCACTAGTGATCCAATGATGAGAGGTAAAACATTATATGCTATAATATTACATAAAGAGGTTGAGATTCCACAAATCAAAACTAGAAAAATATACAATAAGAACAAAAAGGCATAATACCTGGAAATAGTTCTATAAGCCTACTTTGTTTAGTATTTGCTTTCTTAGAACATAAACCATCTATGGAACTGTGACACTAAACTCTCATTTCAATGTTTTTTTAGATGATCTTGTTCTTTGCATAATAAACAAATGATGTGACATCTCCCAGAAGGAAAACAGACACCTAATCTTATAAAATTACATTTAATTGGAACTAAACAAGCATGAATACAAATATTAGCACAGATCATACAAAAATGTAACTCAGTATTCAAAACAGCAAAATATGATGAAGTGCATTGTGATAGCTGAGCAGAGGTCCATCACCAAAGAAAGAAAGAAAGCATGACAGAATAAGCTGTTTAGTTTGAATTGTTTAGAACATTTTCTCCTCAGCAAGCCTCTAAGAGCGCATATAGACTTATTATATCAGGAAGACCTTAAAAAACAAAAAACAAAAAAAAAAAACATAAGCCTCAGTGAAATTATTTTGATCGTGTCTAAGTGCACCCTAGTCTTTCCTTTTTTTATTATATAGCCGAAGTCATTTATATGGAAGAAAATAAAGGAATATCCAAAAGGATATTTATAGTAACAGTCATCTAAAGTAACTGAGCTACAAGAAGTGTAAGATCAACCTGCACTCCAGTAAGAGTACCCAAGTGTCAATGAATAGGGAACCACTACGATGTTGCACAACTTCTTCAGTGAATCCAGCTTTTCATCAGGGATCTCGGATAAATCTACTTAATTTACAGGAATTAATCATTAGTAGTAACAAATAAAAACAAAAGAAGAGCGTAAATATCATACATTATGAATTATGAGAAAGTAAAGAAAATCGGCACTATATTTATCTCCAATCAAAAATTCAATCCAATCCACAACACCCCCCCCTCCGCTTAATGATAGAAACAACCAGTAAACACAATATGACAACCACTATGGAAGGGTAAAGAAGAAGGCAGAAAGCACACTCATGTTTTTCAAGTTAAAGCACCCTTATCTAATAAATTCTTGGCGCAGAAAGGCATGAACAAAGCACAATTAACTAAATATTTGTCATATATACTCTTGGGAAAATGTGATGGCAATTTGATCAATGGTGCCATCTCGCAGGACTCGTGTTGCTGGGAAAATAATTTCATCAAACAATTCAACATCAAACAGGTCGAATTGTTCGGCCCATAGGGAACCAATTAACTTCGAAAAAAACCTAATATATAGAAAGTATGCAATGAAAAGAGATAAGTATACAATTGAAAGAGAGAATATGTGCACCTGAATGAATCCAATTCTTGAGGCAGTGAAAGATGTCTCATAGCTCCTGTCAAGGAAAGCAGGGATAAATACAAAACCATTAGTTTAATAAATATTTAGCCTGAAGTGAAAAGAACAAAAAAAAAAAAAAAAAGTGCCATACCAGCAAGTAAATGATAGTTCACATGAGAGTACTGATAGGTCACAACAGCC
The DNA here is from genome assembly GCA_029168755.2 of Tillandsia fasciculata. Taxonomy (NCBI): domain Eukaryota; kingdom Viridiplantae; phylum Streptophyta; class Magnoliopsida; order Poales; family Bromeliaceae; genus Tillandsia; species Tillandsia fasciculata. Next base: position 16,491 of record JAQOTM010000159.1, on the reverse strand, counting down.
AAGAGGTCGAAAGTAATATTTAGAACCTATTTTTGATGCATCAAAATCTTGGTAGTATTAATACATGATAACACAACCATTGTTAGAGCATAAAATTCCATGTCAAGAGGATTTGTTCTACCACATTTACAATAAGCATTGACAAATTGCAACATGAACACTAAAATGGATCTGAATTAACAAAGCCCACCTGCCTCGATCGAGAAAACAGACCACAAAGAAGTTATAAAACCAACGAATTAAATAAGAAGTAACTTTGGACGAAATAACAGCACAAGGGTAGATGCATCCAAATAGAACTTTTTAGCAACTTAACATGATAACACAAGATACAGTGAAAACATCATTTGATCATTTTGCATCTGCATGTGAACCTTCATTTTGCATTTGCATAAAAGTGCACGTTAAATTTAAAACAACTTAAAGAACATCAAAAGATGACAGAGGAAATAAAGAAGACAAAACACTAGGCTTTCTGCAACGAAATGAACTGCAAATCTCATTTATATCCATATTCCTACGGCATGTAGCACTATCTCCCTCTTCATGTACAAACCATGCCTGATAAGTTATAAGGCTACAAGATAGCTAAAAGTTATCAAATTTGGTGAAGAAGGATCAAAATGATTGAACCATTTGATGAGGCTTGTCACTTTCTTTTCGGAACTCATGTATTTCATTTATCATCCGAAGCCAATTGCTATGCAGGACAGTTTGGTTACGAAGATGAGGTACTAGAGCTTGAAGATCAATTTGTAATCCAAGTACTTAATTGATGAGATTATGTGATAGAGGCTTAAAGATGAATTTATGCGTGCAACGCATCAACTAACCAATACCTATTAAAGGCTTTAAGGGCATCAGGAGTTGAAAACAAAGTAAAAACATGTAGACCTCACCCAAACTACAGAGCACTTTGGAACGAGCACCTTAATTTAAAAGTTGGATTTTATTACTGAACCTTAGAGTAGGATTTGTTCTATTTTATTCAAGTCTTCTTAGTCAGAACTTGACAGTATTTTTACCTTTTCTAATAGAACATTCATTAACCTACAAGAATATTCTATTACTTGACAGAATATTCCATAACTTTTTGACAGAAACTGTCGAGTTCTAAATTAGCTTGACCAAATTTTGAAGTATCTGTACATCAAAGTTTGAATAGATTTTGAAGTATATATGTTGACTAACTATGACTGCAAAGTTGAAGATACTCATCAACAATTGATCAGTTCAAAATTAGTAACGAACAGAATTCATTGCTTGTAATGAAATTAAGAGCTGATTACAAGAAAGAGAAGAAGAGTTTTCACCGTTCAGTAAGTTTGAAATGAAGCAACTAGCTTTGAGAGAAAAAGGAAAATGGCTTACTCAATTTTCCAACTTGATTAATTGAAACTCTATACGAGACAGATGGAAAGCATTTAGCTTGTCGAACATACTCATACGCCCTGCATGAAAGGGATGCCACGTTCATATCACGTTCAAAATAAAAAAAAGTTACATTCAAAGCACGATGTGATAACCCAAGATAAAGAAGCTAACCGATCAACTTGCAAAAGACCATGGCCTGTTGTTAGTTTATCAGCAAGGAAGAAATTTGAAAGATAAGATGAATATTTCTAAGATGCTATCACCTACAACTAAAAAAATGATCTTAAAGCATATATTTGGAACAAGATAAACAAATGACAAAAATAAATAATAAAGAATTATCAAACCAACAAGGAGCTCATTAAGATCTTTCTTCTGCCTTGATGCTGAAGCCTGTCATAAGCAAGGTATTTTAATCAACAAATTATGTAGTCAGCGGGTAGAGTTAAAGGTTTGAAGAACCACAAAACAAGTCAAAAATAATACTGAAATAATAGAAATTATGAAGCATGAAAAAATTGTTAAGCAAATAGTTACCGGCGAAACCATTTCCTGCACAAGATACATAACGACACACTAATTATTCATTGAAACAGAGAAAATCAAGAAACCTAAAGAAATTAATGGGGGGAAAGACAAATATGGACACAAATTCGATTTCCTGGAATTTGTCCTGGAAGAAGGAACAGACACTTTCCTAGAAAGAGGCTGACGAGTTTCATCATTACTGCAATTCAGAAAATCAGTTATTCGTGAGCATTCACAAATAATTTTGGAAAGGGACTCACAGAAATGCAATTCAACAAATAAGTAACGAAACAGCACAACTTAGTAACCGAAACGGGGCATTTAATTATGGATCATACAGAATACCCAGGCTAGTACGAAATTTTTAGTGTGATTAAGAAAATTGAGACAAAAATATGACATAATTAAAAATTATAAATATTTATGGTTATTTTTTTCTATTGGATCCAGTTATTCCAATGCCTGGTAGATAGAAGAATACAAGAATCCTTTGCCAAATTCTAATCACATAAATGAAGCGTATTATAGCCCGCTATAGTTTCAGAACTAAAATTATGTTTTTATCGAGATAGGTACTTTCTCAAAAATGAATAGACAAATGAACCGAATTACTGATCAAATAAGGAGGACAAAGTAGAACTAGCTAACATCTCAAAGTTGCTTAAAGAAAACAATTATCTAGTCATCACTTGAGGGCACCTAATCGCATAATCAAGAAAGTGGAAGATTAAGATCAGCTATTAGGCGCTACAGGAACTACGTTTCATTTACTTTGTAATTAGAAATTTTTAACAGTTTCATTTTTATTTCCCAAAAAAAAAATTTGATTTTTGTCTGGAAACAAAAGAACCTCCTAGGTCATATGATACAGAACCTTTAAAATCTGAAAATCCTGACCTTAAAACAGGAATAGAAACAATAACTCACAGGAACAACTATTAAAACAGGAATAGAAACAATCTTGACCTCAAGTTAAGCAGTGGAAATATTCAGAGATGGCAATAGAAGAAACAAACAGATTAAATGTAAGCATATCTTACCTGAGATAAATATGGATTAAACAGAATATCAAGAATCTTGAATCTATCAGCACCAATTTCAATAGTTCTGTTCAAGAGTCGGATAGCATAATTTTACTCAGAGAAGTACTAATAGATTATGAATGCTTCACTAATAACATGAATATACAAGGACAAAAAAATGTGGCATGAAAATGTTACTAGTCAAATTTTGCAGCTATGCCAATGAACATCAAGGTAAATTAGCATATAAGCGATTCAAGCATATAAGATAACAATAAATTTAAACTTACTGGCCATCAGGAAGCTCATATGGAGTCATAGGAACATTTGCATATGCCACTCCTGTTAAAGGAAAGAAAAAGGAAAATTTCAAATTAACATATTTATTATAAGTTCAATAAACCAACAAACATAAAATAGATATAGATTATAATTGCATGTAGATCATTAATTTGTAGTTAATTACGGTAGCACTTTCTACTGTATCCAAATGGTCTTCTTCTAAATAAAATATGTATGGAACAAATTTAGCAGGTAATATTCAAATGTTACAGAATGATACATCGCACAACTATCCCAAACTCTTAACCGTATTTCAACTAAATCATTTGTGTTTATACCTAGTCAGTTACAAGTAATTTGATGCGAGAAGAAAGAATTAAAGAAAACATGTAGAAATTAGACTTTCCCTGCTTTTGGTTTAAAAGTTCATTAGAAAAGCATCCTGCAAACACTTGTCAAACTTCATTATCCAAACTGACCTTACAGAACAAAATTGTTTTAAGCAACAATTGATAGAACTGTTTTATTTCAAATGATCTAATTGTCCCATACAATAAGTTGATAGTACAAAAAATATCTTAATTTTCTTATAACATCATAACATACAAGCTTAATTTGAAGATGCCATCATAAAATGGTACAACAAGAATCTGCATGTGTACAAACAAGTTATTGCTAAATTAGTTGATAAAAAAAAATGATAACACAGATCTTAGAAAGCATGATGAAATATCCCAAATGTTGATCCCCTTTGTGAGGACCCGAATCCCCACACTGTGGTTTACTGTTGGTTTGGAGGCTTTAGGGAGTGCGTGTGTGCGTGCCGGGCCCCAGATTTGAGTTTCTGGTAAATTTAGAGCTTGTTTTCTTTTCTGGAAGCCCATTTTGGGTGTGTGAGGTGTTTGCGCGCTTATTGGAGCCAAGAATGTGACCCGGAACGAAAATTGGATCAAGTTTACTTTTCCGGGAAATTTTGGGAAATTTTAGAAGCGGAATTTGGCCGAACGGACCTCGGATTTGGATTCAGCGCGCGAAAACGAGCGAAATGGACTATTTACTTGAATTTTTCGGAGCCCGGACGCGAAAACACGGAAACCGAGGCATGGGGTTACTGTTCCGGCGGCCGGAGAGGCGCTGGCGGCGGCGGAGCGCGGCGGAACGCGGCGGCGGGCGGCGGCGCAGGCGCGCGGTCCACCGCGGGGCGCGTGCACCGGGCACGGGCCACGTGGCGCGCTGTGGTTGGCCGGCGCAGCGGGCGCGGTCCACGGGCTTTGGCGGGGTGCACGGTGGACCGAGGGCATGCCACGTGGCATCTCGTGGTTGGTGCGGTGTTGTGCACGCGGTCCACGAATTCTTGGCTCTAGTGCACGGTAGACCGGTGGACACGTGGCGTTGTGTGGTTGGCGGGCTCTGGTGCGCTCGGTCCACGGAGCTACGGCGGCTGAGGCGGTGCCTCGGGGCGCGTGCCCGACCCGGGTCCGGCGGCGGCGCGGCCGCGTACGTCGCGCGACGTGCGCGTTGACCGGGTCGACGTGGGGGGCGCCACGTGGCGCCCCGTGGTTGGTCGGGCGCACAGGTGCACGACCCACGGTCGGGACACGTGGCGTCTCGGCATTGGTCGGCGCCGTGCGCCGGGTGCGGGGGGAGGTTTCCAGGGACACGTGGCGGCCTGAGGGCGTTTCGGGCGCGCACAGTAACGGGCCGGCCCGTTACTATAGCCGCCCGAAAGTTTTCGGGCGCCCGGAATTGGGCCCGAAATCTGGATAACTTGGCTTTTTGGGCTGCTTTTGGGGAGAGCCTATATATAGGCCACTTGGGCCGCGATTTTGAGCCCTTTCCGAGGGGAATTAGCCATTGCTCCCTTTACCAAATTTCTTCCTCTTCCTCTTGGGAATCTCCTGGTGAAATTTCAGAATATCTGGAAGCCGCGACGACTGTGTTTCCTGCCTCGTAGTGCGGAGCGACGGATTTCTGTTGGAGGCCCGTTATCGTCGCATTTCGGTCTAAAATTTCCACAGAGCCACCCCGACAGTCGTTTTCAGCGATTTTTGCGGCGTTGGATTCACGAGAGGTAAATCTTCGACTTTCGTGTTGAGTGTTTTGCCTGGATTTGGGTTTTTGGCACGGTTTTCGAGGCATTACTGAGCCGCTGTTTTGCTGTGAGATTTCTGGACAGCACCCGCTTCGCGGATTTTTATCTCCTCATCCGGACATCGGAATTCGACGATTCAAGAGCCTATCGACATCTACACTTCGCGAGGATCGTCGTGATATTTTTATTGGAATTTTGGGAAAATTATTTTCAGGTGAAAATTTCGTGTGAACAGGAACTATGCTTGCAGATTTTGAAATAGTGATTATTATGTGTGATTTGTGTGTAATTGAGAAGTGTTGTTGTGCCCAGGACTTTGTAAGCACCGCTTTTGTGCTCTTTGCTTTGTGGATTTGGGAGATTCTCAATTTCTGGACTGTTTATCTGTACCGTCCCGGACAGTTCGCGTGTTCAGGTGGGTGATCCTGCTTTCAATACCTATGGACTGCACTCTAATTCTATGATTATAAGTGCATGCATGATAGTATATGAGCTGTTTAATCTGTGCAAACTGTATGTTAGTACCCACAGTTGATAGATGTTAAATCTGATGACCTCATTGAACCACTTGCAGTATTTGAACTCTTACATCATGAAAACTCAACTTAGCTTTATTGTCAGTTAATTATTTATTCATGCACAATTAGACTACAGAAAATGTGAACATGTATTCAGATTTGCTCATCACCTTAGCTTTCCCCCAGTGGTTGTACCCTTGTCGTTCTGACATTGTGATTTTTCCCCGGGTCGCGGGTTGGGAGGTTTAGTAGCTATGATGCATTGTACTCGTGTCTGGGGACCGAGTAGTGTTGGTAGCAGTCTGTACATTGTTCATCATTGAGATAGTGATAGTGATAGTGATAGTGACAGTGGATCTGGGATCTTTGGGACTTGGTCATAGTGACAGTGTGGATTTTTAGCCAGTGAGTGAGACAGTGATTGGATCATAGCCTGCAGGAGCCATACTTGAGATCGACAGAGATGCGCAGATACTTTGCTCGGTGGGGTCGCTACCCACGAGTGCCACTCCGGAGTTGGGTTTGATACGTGTCCCTCTGGCTGAGCCAGTTTTGGCAGTCACGGACACCGTCCCTCTGGCTGAGCCAGTTTTGGCAGTCACGGACGCCGTCCCTCTGGCTGAGCCAGTTTTGGCAGTCACGAACGTCCTACGTAAGTCCGGTCCTCTGGGATGTACGGCAGTAGGTAGGCGCAGGCTTGACTGGACCCTATGGGGCAGTCAGTTTGGATTGGGTGATCTGAGTTGAGAGAGAGTTGGTCGTGGCATCATATTCATTCTATTCCGCCCTTTGAGCATTTAGATAGAGGCATAGTAGCAGTAGATGTTTTACTTTCTAGCTTCTCTATACTTCTTTTCTTGTGTTACTTTATGCCTCTAGTAGACTTAGTGGGCAGACCGTCGGGCTTGTTGGCGGCACCCACTGAGAACTACTGTGGGAGGTAGTTCTCACACCCGTCGTGGTGTCTTTTTCCCCAGGGACGTCAGCTCCAGTTCCTGCGGTGCCTGTTGCTGATCCAGCTCTTCCAGACCGAGGTAAGGGAGTCGCGAGATAGATCCCTTCCCCCTTCAGCTTCAGTGTGGCATAGAGGTACCCTTATATTTTTGTTGTGTCATGTTGAGAGATCTTGTAGTGAGGGATCGAGTTGTACTCTTTTGGGATTTTTTTTTTTTTTTTGGAGAGACTTCTGTATTCTGGTGAAAATATTATGTATTTTTTTTATGAGAGACTGTTCATAGTTACATTTCTTTTACAGCTCTGATATCTGTTAGTGTAGATGTTCTATTTTTGCAGGTTAGACGCTACGTCTCTACGGGGCTTCCCGTAGGGGCGGCGGATCTGTTGGCGAGCCCGGGGTACAGTTCCGACCCCGGGGCGTGACAGATTAGAGTGGTATCAGAGCCTAGGTTTTAGGTCATTGAGGACTTAGGAACCCTAGGCTTGTGGTTGGACCCTAGGATGACTCACGTGAGAGCCGTGATTTTAGCGGGAGTCCTGATTGGGTTTCTAACTCTTCCGAGCGGATCGGGATGAGTGATTGACACGTCTTCCTTCTGTGGCAACTATGTTGGCTGCAGACAACATAGTACTTCAGGAAGGGGGACATGCCGTTAGACTTCCGCTTGATTGGGTCGAGTGCTGTTTGGTGTTGTCTTGATGTTTGCTTGTGGATTGCAGGTGGGCACGATGCCTCCTCGACACAGGATGCAGACACGTTCTCAGTCTTCCTCCTCCCATGAGCCTGAGCAGGAGGAGTCACCTCAGGGACAGCAGAGTGAGGGGCAGGGGCTTCGGGCTCAGATGGCCCATTTGTCTGAGACTCTCCGACGCCAGGTGGAGATTTTACGGCGCCAGGAGGAGATCATGGATCGGATGACGCGCATGATGGAACAAAGAGTACAGCCGGTGGTAGCACCTCTAGAGAGTTTCCCTGTACTTTCCTCGGCAGCGGTGGCACCCCCAGTTGTGCCAGCAGCACAGGCAGCCCCTATTGCACCGGTTACCAGTGGTCAGGCTTCCGGGACGGTAGAACTGTTGACCCCGGCAGAGCAGCGAGAGGTGTTTGATTTGTTGACGAGATTTCGTCAGACTGATCCACATCGTTTTTCGGGGCAGAGTTCGGAGCACAGAGAGGCGGTGTTGGCCGAGATGGCTCCAGCTTCTGCAGGGATTGTGGGGGCAAAGCGCCCGGCACAAGATGTTGAGGGACAGACGAGTCGGCAGGGACCTCCGAGACCCCCACGATCTCATTCTCAGGGTCGTGAGTTTCGGAGGAGCTCGAGGTCGGGTGGTCCCCGGCAGCAGCCACGGTATCAGCAGCACCAGCCTAGACAGCAGCTCAGGCAGCAGCGACGTGAGTGCGTCATCTGTGGCGGCCCTCATCCACCGTCGCAGTGTGACCAGAGGCGGGGACGATGTTTCCGATGTGGAGAGTTGGGACATTTTCGGTCAGTTTGTCGCCGAGCCGTTCCGTCAGTGCAACCCCTGGCTACAGCACCTCCCTTGCCAGTTCAGGAAGCAGAAGCCACTTCGCCAGGGCACCATCAGACGGAGTGGGGTACGACGTCGGGACAGACGGGACGACGGTCTTCAGCGCCTAGTGGACGAGATTATGCAGCCATGGTAGAGAGCACCCCAGCAGCAGATCCTATCACCGCAGGTACGGTTCTTTTTCAGTAGAGTTAAGTGGGTTTTTGGACACCGCTGCATCTTTCCGCACACATTAGTAGAGCATTTGTATCTCGACATGATTACGGGATAGGAATTTTGTTGCTTGCATGAGTGTTTGGATTCTTCCCAGTATCCTACGAGTAGAGGTGTATTTTGGGGCATGATTGAGACAGCCGAGACCTAAAGAAGTACGCTAGCAGGTGTGACGATCTTGTTACAGCTCCAAGAATTGGTTTGAGTACATGGGGTGGACCCGCTGGTACGGTATCCTGCAACAATTGATTGTGGATGGAGTACATTGGCCTTTCCGCGAGCTGGATAACAGGAGATCTTCTCTGCAGGGCACCGTGGCATCTTTCCTGCAGCAGTGGTTTCAATGGCTCCGGGTTAGGTGCGACTGGTCGAGCGTAGGTGACGCCTAGGACTAGAGGGTTGTCCCTAGGGGTCTCGCATAGAATTAATTGTGTTTCTTTTAGGGGCACGGATAGACCGTAGCTTTCGTTTTGTTGCCGCAGTAGGAACGGCATCAACCCTTCTCTCCCTTATTTTCTCACTCTTGTGCTGAAATTCGCGAACAGGATGAAAGATACGAAAGACTGCTCCGGAAATGGGGACGGTGCCCGAACCTGTTCTTGTTGGATCAGGGCAAAGGCACTGGTCTCTCGGAACTTTCGAACTTTTCGCTAATTTCAGTTGTTTTCTAAATTTGAGAGCTGGAGGTTGATGACCTTCCTACTGGTGGGGCCCTTTCTTTTTTCTGGTAAGTTTTGCAGCGTAATTCGAATAGTTTGGATGCGTAGAGTTGGCTGTTCTTCTTAGTCCCCGGTGTTTGGGAATTCCTGAGTTTCCCGCGGTTGGACTCGCTTTGTGGAGAGTTTGTGGCGACTGGGGAGTTGGAGTTTGTGTTGGTAGATGCTTACCTTTGGGCTTGGGGACTCCCTTTTGAGCCGTGTTGTTTCGAGGACGAAACTTTCTTTTAGTGGGGGAGGATGTGAGGACCCGAATCCCCACACTGTGGTTTACTGTTGGTTTGGAGGCTTCAGGGAGTGCGTGTGTGCATGTCGGGCCCCAGATTTGAGTTTCTGGTAAATTTAGAGCTTGTTTTCTTTTCTGGAAGCCCATTTTGGGTGTGTGAGGTGTTTGCGCGCTTATTGGAGCCAAGAATGTGACCCGGAACGAAAATTAGATCAAGTTTACTTTTTTGGGAAATTTTGGGAAATTTTAGAAGCGGAATTTGGCTGAACGGACCTCGGATTTGGATTCAGCGCGCGAAAACGAGCGAAATGGACTATTTACTTGAATTTTTCGGAGCCCGGACGCGAAAACACGGAAACCGAGGCATGGGTTACTGTTCCGGCGGCCGGAGAGGCGCCGGCGGCGGCGGAGCGCGGCGGCGGGCGGCGGCGCAGGCGCGTGGTCCACGCGGGGCGCGTGCACTGGGCACGGGCCACGTGGCGCGCTGTGGTTGGCCGGCGCAGCGGGCGCGGTCCACGGGCTTTGGCGGGGTGCACGGTGGACCGAGGGCATGCCACGTGGCATCTCGTGGTTGGTGCGGTGTTGTGCACGCGGTCCACGAATTCTTGGCTCTGGTGCACGGTAGACCGGTGGACACGTGGCGTTGTGTGGTTGGCGGGCTCTGGTGCGCTCGGTCCACGGAGCAGCGGCGGCTGAGGCGGTGCCTCGGGGCGCGTGCCTGACCCGGGTCCGGCGGCGGCGCGGCCGCGCACGTCGCGCGACGTGCGCGTTGACCGGGTCGACGTGGGGGGCGCCACGTGGCGCCCCGTGGTTGGTCGGGCGCACAGGTGCACGACCTACGGTCGGGACACGTGGCGTCTCGGCATTGGTCGGCGCCGTGCGCCGGGTGCGGGGGGAGGTTTCCAGGGACACGTGGCGGCCTGAGGGCGTTTCGGGCGCGCACAGTAACGGGCCGGCCCGTTACTGTAGCCGCCCGAAAGTTTTCGGGCGCCCGGAATTGGGCCCGAAATCTGGATAACTTGGCTTTTTGGGCTGCTTTTGGGGAGAGCCTATATATAGGCCACTTGGGCCGCGATTTTGAGCCCTTTCCGAGAGGAATTAGCCATTGCTCCCTTTACCAAATTTCTTCCTCTTCCTCTTGGGAATCTCCTGGTGAAATTTCAGAATATCTGGAAGCCGTGACGACTGTGTTTCCTGCCTCGTAGTGCGGAGCGATGGATTTCTGTTGGAGGCCCGTTATCGTCGCATTTCGGTCTAAAATTTCCACAGAGCCACCCCGACAGTCGTTTTCAGCGATTTTTGCGGCGTTGGATTCACGAGAGGTAAATCTTCGACTTTCGTGTTGAGTGTTTTGCCTGGATTTGGGTTTTTGGCATGGTTTTCGAGGCATTTACTGAGCCGCTGTTTTGCTGTGAGATTTCTGGACAGCACCCGCTTCGCGGATTTTTATCTCCTCATCCGGACATCGGAATTCGACGATTCAAGAGCCTATCGACATCTACACTTCAAGAGGATCGTCGTGATATTTTTATTGGAATTTGGGAAAATTATTTTCAGGTGAAAATTTCGTGTGAACAGGAACTATGCTTGCAGATTTTGAAATAGTGATTATTATGTGTGATTTGTGTGTAATTGAGAAGTGTTGTTGTGCCCAGGACTTTGTAAGCACCGCTTTTGTGCTCTTTGCTTTGTGGATTTGGGAGATTCTCAATTTCTGGACTGTTTATCTGTACCGTCCCGGACAGTTCGCGTGTTCAGGTGGGTGATCCTGCTTTCAATACCTATGGACTGCACTCTAATTCTATGATTATAAGTGCATGCATGATAGTATATGAGCTGTTTAATCTGTGCAAACTGTATGTTAGTACCCACAGTTGATAGATGTTAAATCTGATGACCTCATTGAACCACTTGCAGTATTTGAACTCTTACATCATGAAAACTCAACTTAGCTTTATTGTCAGTTAATTATTTATTCATGCACAATTAGACTACAGAAAATGTGAACATGTATTCAGATTTGCTCATCACCTTAGCTTTCCCCAGTGGTTGTACCCTTGTCGTTCTGACATTGTGATTTTTCCCCGGGTCGCGGGTTGGGAGGTTTAGTAGCTATGATGCATTGTACTCGTGTCTGGGGACCGAGTAGTGTTGGTAGCAGTCTGTACATTGTTCATCATTGAGATAGTGATAGTGATAGTGATAGTGACAGTGGATCTGGGATCTTTGGGACTTGGTCATAGTGACAGTGTGGATTTTTAGCCAGTGAGTGAGACAGTGATTGGATCATAGCCTGCAGGAGCCATACTTGAGATCGACAGAGATGCGCAGATACTTTGCTCGGTGGGGTCGCTACCCACGAGTGCCACTCCGGAGTTGGGTTTGATACGTGTCCCTCTGGCTGAGCCAGTTTTGGCAGTCACGGACACCGTCCCTCTGGCTGAGCCAGTTTTGGCAGTCACGGACGCCGTCCCTCTGGCTGAGCCAGTTTTGGCAGTCACGGACGTCCTACGTAAGTCCGGTCCTCTGGGATGTACGGCAGTAGGTAGGCGCAGGCTTGACTGGACCCTATGGGGCAGTCAGTTTGGATTGGGTGATCTGAGTTGAGAGAGAGTTGGTCGTGGCATCATATTCATTCTGTTCCGCCCTTTGAGCATTTAGATAGAGGCATAGTAGCAGTAGATGTTTTACTTTCTAGCTTCTCTATACTGCTTTTCTTGTGTTACTTTATGCCTCTAGTAGACTTAGTGGGCAGACCGTCGGGCTTGTTGGCGGCACCCACTGAGAACTACTGTGGGAGGTAGTTCTCACACCCGTCGTGGTGTCTTTTCCCCAGGGACGTCAGCTCCAGTTCCTGCGGTGCCTGTTGCTGATCCAGCTCTTCCAGACCGAGGTAAGGGAGTCGCGAGATAGATCCCTTCCCCCTTCAGCTTCAGTGTGGCATAGAGATACCCTTATATTTTAGTTGTGTCATGTTGAGAGATCTTGTAGTGAGGGATCGAGTTGTACTCTTTTGGGATTTTTTTTTTTTTTTGGAGAGACTTCTGTATTCTGGTGAAAATATTATGTATTTTTTTTATGAGAGACTGTTCATAGTTACATTTTTTTTACAGCTCTGATATCTGTTAGTGTAGATGTTCTATTTTTGCAGGTTAGACGCTACGTCTCTACGGGCTTCCCGTAGGGGCGGCGGATCTGTTGGCGAGCCCGGGGTACAGTTCCGACCCCGGGGCGTGACACCCTTAGAATTGCCCAAATGCATGTGTGCACAGACTCCATAAGTCAGGTCAATAAAATTAAGCATTTCATCTTTTAATTTATATATATATATATATATATATATATATATATATATATATATATATATATATATATATATATATATATATATATATATATTAATATTTCAATATTAATTGATATAATGCAGGATGTAGAGGATTTCAGCGAAGAAGTTAAGTACATTACTTGTCACGCCCCGGAACCCGGGCTCGTCTACAGATCCGCCGTACACACGGAATTTTCCGCGTACACGAAGCGCTGGTAACCTGCTCAGATATAATCTAACAATAAAAGAGCATAATACAGAGCTGAAATAGAAGAACCACATAGTATCTCAGACTGGAACTATAAGTAAAGCTGTAATATGTACAATGATCTCCCAGCTCACCAAAATAATACAACCAGCTGGCGAAAGCCAGACTCCAAAATAAAAGGAGAATACCACAGTCTGAGTGAAGGGTACAACGACTATCTACAGCTCTCAGTCTCGCAGGAGATCTATCTATTCAGCGATCCCCTTACCTCGATCCGCTGCCGATGGCCTAGCAGCTCCCGCAGATGACTCTGCAAAATAAAGGAGAAGAAAGAGACAGAAAATAACAATGGGGGTGAGAACTACCAGATAAACCAGCAGCCTCCCCTAGTGGGTAAAACCTCAACTCTGACGCACCCACTAGGACTACTAGAGGCAAAAGGGAAAAGGGGAAGTGGTAGATACAAAAGATGCTGAAACAGAAAAACTACCACAACTATGCTGTCAAAACTGTATGCATGCATCAGAAATAGTATCTGTCCAAATAAACCCAATCTAGTCACCAGTAACAACTGGTACTGCCTGCTCAGCGGAATCTGCACACACGGCTCGAAACCGCGGGATCGGCTCACACGGCTCGCATCCAACATAAGTATCAGACCGGCACACACGGCTGGGTCCGAGAAAGCACACCTCCGGAGTGGCACTCGAGGGGAGCGACCCACACGAGTAAAATATCTCTGTCATCAGTATCACAAGTATCTCTGTAGCACATGTCTCAATATAGCAGGACTGGATCATAACCATGATCAAAGTGGGAAACTCCATCCACTATAGAAACCCAATCCCCAACTGATGCAATAAATAAACCAAACTCAACCCCAATCTGATGCAAGGATAAACATCTGGTCAACCGCCTACTGTCCGCGGTCACCGCAATACCCCACAAGTCCACAATCTAGCACAACCTTGGCTACACTATCCCAAACCCCTGCTCACACTTGAGCAACAACATATGAATGCAAAGGACAACAATGAAACATGTTCAAATCCCAATATGATAGTGTAGCAATGAATAGTGGCCTTACCTGATGTCCGGGCATGCATGCAACTGTCTTTATTTTTAAAAGTTGTAAAATAGTGTCAAAGGTTTAAAACAATTGATTTACTGAATAAAAGTCATTTGCATGCGAGATCATAGCCTTTGTCTCAATCACAGTGTCCCAATATAAGTCATCATATCATTTGTGGGGTTATATTAAGTTTTAGGGGAGTTTGTCCCAGCGGTCCTTGTCATTTGTCATATTAATTTGTCCCAATGGTTCTCATTAATTGTCCTGTTAGTTTCCTGTTAGTAGTCCTGTTAGTAGTCCTGTTAGTAGTCCTGTTAGTAGTCCTGTTAGTTTGTCCCAATGGTTCTCATTAATTGTCATATTTTAGGGGATTTCTAGTAATCCCAGTGAGCTTGTCAAAAATGAGGTAAGCAACAACCGCCCACCTCGAACAGCTCAAACAACACCCCAGGTAGTCTCCTGGTTGTCCACAGTCCTCAAATCCTGCAAATCAACGCTCCCGGTATAAATACAAATCCCAAAAAGTACAATATTTGCTGTTTTTCAGACAGCACGGGAAAAGAGGAGTTTTTCACCTCTAAAATGAGCTCCTAAAATCCCAGAAAAATCACGGTTGCGTTCCTCGCGAAGAGTAGATCAAAATCGACTCTTTGAACGCCTCGATCTGATGCTCCTACGCCAAGATAAAAATCGGAGAAGTCGGTGCTGTCCAAAAATTACCACAGTAAAAAGGGGGGTCAAAGAGGACTCGGGAATCATGCCAAAAGTACGAAACGGAGCAAAATGATCAACACGGAAATCGAAGCCCTACCTCTTACGGTCGCGCTGCCGCAAAAATCGTCCAAAAATTCCACCCGGTTAGCCCGCAGTGAATTTTCGACGGAACTGCGACGAGAAATGGGCCTAAAAGAAAACCGTCGCAGTGCGCCGCGTCGCAGATAACTCACTATCTGTAACTCCTAAAATCCTGAGATTGTAGAGAGAGAGAGGAGAGAGAGAGGAAAAACTTTTGTATAGAACACTTTCTCTGATTCTCTCTCTTCGGCTCGCAAAACGAGGTGGAATGAGAGGGGGTGGGGTTCCCTATTTATAATGGGCCAAAGGGAATATTCCCACACGGGATCGGATCCGAACAGGAAACACCGAAATGGGCCAACCAAAACGCGCCACGTGTTGCCCAAACAGGAAACAGCCGGTGCAAGGGCCACTGGGATTCTGCCACGTGTCCACGTGGTGCACGTGTTGCTCCGCGCTCCGGGTTTTCCGGAAGATGTCGGCCAATAGGATGCTGCCACGTGTCAACCATCCAGAAGCTTCTAGAAGCCGGCCAGCCAATGGGGAACTGCCACGTGGCAGCTGGAACTTTCGGTGCACCCGGTGCACGCAGCCGTGGACCGCGCACCAGCGCCCCCTGCCGACTGCCCGCGCCTGCCCGCGCCTGCCCGCGCTGCCCGCGCCGCGCGCCTCCGCGCTCCGCCGCTGCCCCGCCGCTGCGCCGCTGCCCGCCGCCGTGCGCCGCCGCCCGCCGCCGCTCGCGGCCGCCGCCGGCCGGAACAGTAATTCCGGCCGGCGGTTACTGTTCCGGTGAACAGTACCAAGTGCCGAAAAAATAAAGCGAATATACCGTTTCGACCGTTTTCGCGCGCTGAGTCCAAATACGACGTCCGTTTCGCCAAATTCTCATCCGAAATTTTGCCGAAAGCTCCCGGAAAATTCCATTTGCTCCGATTTTCGCGCAGAGTCTATTTTAAATATCCAATTTCAATTCTACAAGCTCCGTTGCACCAAATAAGCTCCCCACAGTCACTGTTTAATGTTGCACAGTTCCTGCGGGAGTCCGGATCATCACATCCTCCTCCACTAAAAAGAGTTTCGTCCTCGAAACGAGACTCAACAATAATCCTTAGTCTGATGTCTCGAATAAGTAGGGGTGAGCATCCCTCATCTCCGACTCGAGCTCCCATGTAGCCTCGCGCTCGTCATGATTGCTCCATTGGATCTTTACATAGGGAATGGCCCGACTGCGCAATTCTCTCACCTCTCGATCTAGAATTCGCAGTGGGCGCTCCTCATACTTCAAATCCTCGCTGATCTCAAGCGGTGTGAAGTCGATGACGTGTGATGGGTCGAAAACATACTTCCTCAAAGTAGAGACATGAAATACATTATGGACACCAGCAAGCCTCGGAGGGAGTGCAAGTCGGTAGGCAACTGGCCCGATACGCTCCAATATCTCAAAGGGTCCAATGTATCGGGGGCTAAGCTTCCCACGAATGCCGAATCTCCTAATTCCTTTGGACGGCGAGACTTTCAGGAATACATGATCTCCAACTTGAAATTCTAAGTCTCGTCGCCGAACATCGGCATAACTCCTTTGTCGGCTTTTGGGCGGTTTGAAGATGCTTCCGAATCACTCGGACCT